>JACEFZ010003731.1:0-245000 GCA_014155875.1 Cepaea nemoralis | reverse complement strand
TAATTGCTGTAGTTGTTGAATGGATCAGTCAGTGTCTTCATCCCCTTAAGTCAGAGGTGTCAAACTCAATCGCTCAGCGGGCCAAAACTCAAATCACGCGTAAGGTTGCAGGCCGAACAGGATTAATATTCAATAAGCCGAAAATTAAACCTTTTTTTAAACATTAATATAAATTAAAACAGAAAATAAGAGCCGTACAGTGTCAGTCGTGTCATTATTTTCATTGACAGCAAGGGAGAATGCAACAAAGTCTTTGCCTTTTTCGATCAGCTGTGTTTTCACATCATTGGCCATCTCACAAACCCGATCAACAACCGTATTTCTGCAAAGGCTTACCTTTGCAAACATCTTCTTTTTGTCTCAACACACTTCCATTATGCAGCGCTTCAGAAACTCTCATTCTGTAAATGGTCCGCCTGATTTTGCGATCTCCTCCGCGTAATAAAACTTGCTTTCACAGTAGCTTCAGTTTGTGATTTTGCTTAGGTGAAAAATATCTGCTGTGATTTTAGATGCTTCTTCAATTCTTTTACCTTCTATAGATTCTGCTCTGCATTCAGGCTTGGCTTGACGTTTAGTCTCGTAGTGCCGTCTCAGATTGTATTCTTTGATCACGGCCACGTTATCTCCACAAATTAGACACACAGGTCTAATATCAGTCAATATCAGTAAACATATATTCAGCCTCCCAGCGGCTTTGAAAGGCTTTGTTTTCAGAATCAACTTTTCCCTTGGTCATTTTAAAGGCTAACTTTGATGTGAAAAAGATTGTGCATTTACTGACAGACGCTTCATTGATATCAGGTTAGCCGTTGCGGGGAAAAGGTGATGTAATATCCGGGCACTACATTACTTTCATTTCTTATGCGACAATCCAAAAAGAGCAACTGAAAGTTACTAAGTCACTATAACGACGAACATCCACTCACTACACAACTTTTATTTTCGCTTATTCTGATAGAAGCGAGAACGCTCTCAGTTAGCCTATCATCTGGCAAGGCTGCTAATTAGGGAATCTGATTTTCTCTTTATATCATGGCCATTAAAAATATTTTTGCCTAAAATTTTTTCTCGGGCCGAATATATGTGTACGTTGGTTGAGACCTCTCGGGCCTGATATGATTGTACGCCGGGCCTGATGTGGCCCACATTTTCAAGCCACGCTGGAAAATCTCACCTCGGTACACGTACTCTGTAGCACATGTGAGGTTTCCAATATGTGCAAATCAGACTCCTACATTCTTAAAATACAATAACTACTGAACGTAAATTTGTATTACACATCAGATATAGTGTTGGAGTTGATAGTAACATCCTGCAAAGGACATACAGTATTTACCAAAAAACATTACTTGCTGAGTGCAGCTGTAACATCATGATAATAACATGAACAATAAATTCATAGGTATTGGTTGGCGATCATACATTTAAATAAAGGAAGTGGTGATCAGATGATAAACCAGACAAGATAAATGCATCACCGATGAACTTCTAGCTGTCAATACGCCGAATGTGGCATAGTGGTTAGTACTCTTGCCTCCAGTGACAATGGTCCGGGTTCAGTCCTCAGCATAAGCAGGATTCACATCACATCAAAAACAATATTTTGCACGATTTATTGTCTGGCTATTTCTGGCTTTTGTGTTTAGGTTAGTCCACGGATCAACATCACAGCACACGGGTGTAACCCATAAGTGCTCCGTTCTACTCCAACTCAAGCCTGAGACCGGAGAAACTCAGCTCAGTGCACGAACTCCGTAGCACTGGCGAGGATCCTGAAAATAACTTGGGTAGATTTTTAACTTCGAAATCTTGCCCGGGCAGCGCTGTTAGGCTACTCTTTTTCGATTTCCAACTGCTAAGGGATATTTTTACGTGCGCAACAATACACACGGGCGTCCGATCTCACTACCCAGAGACCAGGGGCAATTTTATTACTGGAAGTCCACGTGGGTTTGAACCGGGATCTCCAGCACTCGAGGCGGACACCATACCTCGACACCACTCAGCCCCCTATGGCTTTTGTGTTTGAATTCACTAAGTGAATACATTGTTTTGACTAGGCAGGATTACTATTTTTCCCGACCATTAGGGCTTTGAGGTCGATCCAGCTTCACAAATATCAACAAATATTTCATAATTGCCATAATTTCTTGGGGAAGAAAAACGACTAGAAATGGCCATCCCGCCGCAAAGGTTGTAGCCTAGAATATCTGAGGCCTGACATTTCACACCCGAACGGCAGTATCTTCTGCGAGACTACCTTTAGTCTGTTCTCTGTTCTCTACTTCTTTTTGTTACTTCTATGAGTGCTAATCATTATCATTAGCCATGAATGTCTTTTGTGGAATGGTTTCCTAATTTTGAATGTGAACTCAGACACAGAAAGATGTACATCATTGCTTGTTGAATTGTTGTGGTATACTGTTGGTAACCTAGTTACATGGCCAAACCACTTTGACTTGCTGTCTTATAATAAAATCTAGCGCTGTTATAACTCCCACTGTAATCCTGATATTTTTCATTTCTGATTTTTTTCTCTTCTTGATACATTGAGTATTCTTCTCGGGAATCTCATTTCCTATGTTGTGATTTTTCTTTTCTCCTTTTCTGTCATTGTCCAGGTTTGGCACCAACTCTATGCTACTAATGCCAAACTTGAACAATGACAGAAAAAGAGAAAAGAAACAATTTGATATATGAAGCCTATAAACGAGCACTCTCCCGCTATTTATACTTCACTTCGACACCGCAAGGTACAAGAGGAATAAGATGAGATGGGATGGCACAAGACACGGAAAACAAACATATTTCACTGACCTCAAAAAGTTGCCACGTTGACTATCATGGTTAGTTTGCCGGTAGTTAAGCTGGCCATGTTGACAAAACGCTGGCCATCGATGTCACGTGATACGAAGTCGTGAGTTGATGTGCCAAGTGGTGACGAGCAGACTGAGTAGTACAGACCTGGAGAATGTGCACGTAATGGTATCGCTGAACTCTTTCAGTTTCAGGTGGTTATTACAAAATAATGAACAATGTAATCAGCAGTGAAGTTTTAAAACTCGTTATGTAACAAGTGCATCGCCTTCTTCGCCTGCCCGGCAAACTGGCATAGACGTATTTGTCTCTCCACAGAATTAAATTCTTTGTGTTCTGGATCAGTTCCGCGGATGTTACCACCTTAGACAATCCAGCATCATTGCTCTCGGTTTACCTCTGCATCTTTCACCGCTGATCTTACCGGTTGATACGATATTACCAATGCCTCTCTTCTCCTGATATGGCCAAAAACAATAATTGTCTCTTTCTGTATATAACGTTCTGCTGTTATTAGCCTCTTCCAGACAATCGTTGTTATTAACTAGTTGTTAGTTATAATGCTATTTATAATAGATATACCAAGAGCTGGGGGGGGGGGGGGGGGGGGGGGGTGGGAGAGAGAAAGGACAAAATATAAATCATCTGCGTTATGCTGAGAACATAGTGCCTACAGCAAGAAGCGAAAATAAACTTCAGGAACCGATAGACATCGTAACTAGTGAAACAGAAACGAAAGGACTAATATTACACCCCCCCCCCCCCCCCCCAACCTCCCCCCCCCCTCCAAAAAAAATAAATAAATAAAAATAAATAAATGCTGTGATAACAGCCAAGACATAAGGCAACCAAAGTAACTGGTATTTAGGATACTTGAGAATAGTATAACTATGAAGCCCTTCGTCTTGAACTCGCAGTGTCAACGAAATAGAGCAAACCCTAAAACACACGGAGAAGACAAATACTCAAATGGAGACAGAAATGTATAATATAAGACATTGGACAAAGAAAGAGCTGTATGAGACAGCAAGGACAGGACGTCTTAGGGCGGAGTTCGCACAGGTCCTATACCCCCAGAGGGGACAAAGGACGAACTAGGAAAAAGTGATAGTACAAGCAAGAAGGATGAAACTGAAACAAATTGAGAGATTAAATCATCTTTGATCAATAACAACAGACTCACGAAGCATGCTGGGAAGGGTGAAGACTGCATGCTTTGTGCAAAGTGCCGTAAATGTCCAGTAAAGGTCCCTGTTAACATGCTTAAGGCACACTGGGCTCACGGAGCTAGACTCCTATTTTAATAGACCAAACTGCACTCAATGCAGCGTGACATGCTTCAACTAAACCATCAAAGATAGGTCAAAGAAATGTTCCCACCAGAACACGCTGCTGTGTTGGGAAACGAACAGAGGGACAGAATGGCTGGGAATGCACCGCTGCGTGTGGTAATGGTGCACGATAAGTCAGATATGGCCAGGGACCTTTGGGCTAATTGTAGTGTGGAAGAACGGATATATTATCGAGCGCCGCACAAAGCACGAACTCCGTAGCTGCAGCGACGAACTCCAGGAGTCTGTATCTTAAAGGCGGGAATAGAAGAAAAAGAAAAGCAAGAAGGCTACATACTCTTGTTCTCTCCAAATATTTACAGCTTTTCAATAAGTCAAGTAAAGTACATGAAAGACAACTTTTACACGCCATGAGGCTATTGGCTTTATGGTAGTTGGCTGCCATATTTTGTTAGACCAATCGGTACTCAATTTGTGATGCGGCAAATATCAAGCAGGCTGTCTTTCACTACCGAGAAAATTGTATGGTACCTGGAAGCCTGGTCAGCAAAATAAAATAATAATAATAAATAAATCCATGTATCCATAGGGATTCGAACACATGCTACAGGACCGGCGGGCTAACCACTGAACTAGCCCAAAGAACTTTTAATTGGTAAGCAAAGTAACAGACCCTTTTTCACGCCTTCGTGAGTAACGGGTATATGGTGCTAGTCGTAAAATTGTACAGATATATCGGCACTAGAAAGTGGGGGGAGGAGGTGTGGTCAATTCTCGCCGGCCACTTTTACTTGTCAGGATATTTCTTGGTACTCATTGCGGTACCCATTTTCTGCAGGTGAGCAGACGGGCTGAGAGGCATCTGATAGCTGTGGAAGTGTGGTTTCTGAGGAAGGTGTAAAGAGTGCCGTGGACGGACAAAGAGGCCGGTGAAAAAGTCCTTTAGGAAACGGGTGGAGATCGTGGACTGGTTGGAGACATTGGACGTGGACAGTCAGGATTTTTTGGGGATGTTGTGAGAAGAGGTGACTTTGAGAGCTTGGTGACGGCTGGCAAGATCGGAGGGAAGAGACCAAGGGGAAGATCGAGAAGTACATACCTGGATGGCTTGGCCGCGTGGCGTGGTCAAGACGGGAACACAGAGCTGATCCACGACTCTGGTGGTCGAGTGAGATGGCAAAACATGACCGCCCACGCTTATCAGCAATGGCACATGATGGATGGATGGATGGATGGATTTTAGGCTGTTAACATAAGAGCGTAGATACATTAAACACAAAAGTACGCCTCTATATGGGCTAAAACACATGTCCAACAAACCTGCTTACCACCGCGCTATCGCCACTTCCACTTTGAATAAGAACTCTCGTAGCGGGACCCTGCTGTGGCTTTGTGATATGTTAGAAATATCCCAATTCCAGACCTGCGCTGTGGCAAAGGCGTTACAAACGCGATTCGAAACGTAGCTGTGTGCGATTTCAAAGCAGACCGCCTTGCGCTGGATTTCACATAATGGTATGAGTTGGGTTTGTTCAGAAATCAATGGCAAACTACTGAATGTAAACTTGCCTAGAAATCACTAACAGTAACAAAATGATGAGGTTGATCGCGACTTCCTGTAAAGGTATGAAACTGACTTGAACGAGTGCAGGAGGGATATGTTTCAATAAGTGGCTTACATTTATTATCTATCACGGCACTTGTAGTGACGTCTAACATGTTAAGCACAACATGTGTTACACCTTACCAGCTTCAGCTGTCACCACCGCCGCTGCCAACACCAGCAAGCTGTAACATTATTCTTGTATCTAGGTTGTGTCCTTGCGGTAATTGTGTCTGGACTGTGTCCTTGCTGTTATGCCAACTTATAATATTAATAGACGAGCGACGATGCTCAACATGGAGCCTGTGAGTTGTTAGACAGCACACGTCGTTATCTGGAACCGCGACCAATCAGATGTGCACATCTGCGTGTGAGCTCGGGATTGGGTTGTCAGCGTGTAGGCAAGGTTATAGTGTCAATGTGCAGCCAGAAATACCAGCGTTCGTTACCTCGTCTGCCATTTGTACATCCCCCACCCCACCTCTCAGTGGAGCATAGGCCTTCAACCACCTCAATGAAACCCGCCATGTCTTAAATATCTGTTGTTCCTTTGATGTCTTTGCTATTTACCCCCCCCCCCCCCCACACACACACATTAAAAATTAAACCTTAACTGGTTAATCGCCTTAAGCGACTTCCAGTATCTGCCATAGGTTTATATATCTGCCACAGGCTTATATATCTGTCATAGCTTATATATCTGTCATAGGCTTATATATCTGTCATAGCTTATATATCTGCCATAGGCTTATATATCTGCTACAGGCTTATATATCTGCCATAGGCTTATATATCTGTCATAGCTTATATATCTGTCATAGCTTATGTATCTGTCATAGCTTATATATCTGTCATAGCTTATATATCTGTCATAGCTTATATATCTGCCATAGCTTATATATCTGTCATAGCTTATATATCTGTCATAGCTTATATATCTGTCATAGCTTATGTATCTGTCATAGCTTATATATCTGTCATAGCTTATATATCTGCCACATGCTTATATATCTGTCATAGCTTATATAGCTGTCAAGCTTATATATCTGTCATAGCTTATTTATCTGCCACAGGCTTATATATCTGTCATAGGCTTATTTATCTGCCACAGGCTTATATATCGCCGAAATAATGTCATTGCGTTACAATACAATATGGCTGCTAGCATATTAACATTATTAACATCTTTTAAGTCATAACTGTGACACACCCCTGTATCCAATTTTCCGATATCCATGTTTGTTAGGTCCAGACCTGCGTTTTGTTTGGCTCTGAATCTGATATCGTGCGTCAGGCATATGGTGCTAGTAGTATATTTTTAATACAGAAATAATTGTTGCGGTTTTCGTGAGGCCTTCTAGGACACCATATAAACAAACTGAGTATTGATTGGCGCTCACGGATTTAGAAGAATGGAGTAAAGATTAGAGGACACACTAGACAACATCTGTCATAGACATTAATCTATAACTAACAGTACCTATGGTAAGGATGGCTGTCACGCCCTTTTAAAGGACCGTTCCCCACTGGTCCAAGCCTTGCATCCAGCTCACGCCTGTGGCTCCTAGTAGCTGTCAGCATGCGACAGCGGCCATCCCCCGGGCAACAGCTGTGACAGGCTGGCTAAATCAGGCGTGGGTAGCTGATTTTGCCGCAAACCAATCGGTGAACTAGGGTATGCCTACTCAGTATGTGAAGACAGGATTCGGCAGACTGCGCGGAAGAAATCATGGATGATTCAACGGACAAGACGGCGTTTACCAGCAAAGCAGTTGTGGAACGTAATGAGCACGGCAAGGCACGGAGAGCGCCCTGGTCATCCACTGCACCTGTATTCGTCTCCAGTCGTCTCGACTTGTCTTGCCACTGGACTCAGATGGACTCAGGCGAGAGAGTGTGGTCGACGAATTACGCAACTCTTCCTCACTTTAATCCACTTCACACTGCTATATGCTTGTGAAACCTAGACTGTTTACCAGCGACACACTAGGAAATTAAACCACTTTCACACAGTCTGTCTTAGGAAGCTAGTGAAGATTAAATGGCAGGACAAGACCTCAGACATTGGAGTCCTAGAAAGAGCGTCCATGCCCAGTATCCATACACCACTAATGAAGAATCAAATTCGCTGGGCTGGTCACTTGACTAGCATATCAGATCACAGGACCCTAAATGTGGCCACACTGAGATATGACTTGGCCTTGCTGCATCTTGAATCTGTCCGCAATCTTTGGCAAAGCCACGGATTTCATACACTATCGGCGTGTCCCCTGTGCTTTCCAGGATCACCCGCATAGTTTCAATCTGTATGCGCTCTAGTTTCACCAGCTAACTCATTGACACTGTGAGCAGTTTTAATCCATACTCAGTAACTGAGAGAATCAGATGTTGATAGAGAATGGACAACAATCTTTTGCTTCCTGCCCAGTGCCACCAGTCTTCGGTGCAACAAGTCCCTTCTCATAACAACTCCTTCCACGTGATCCCTAGTTGACCGGCTTCTGTTGAAGGTGGTTCCTTGGTGGACAGCACATAAACACACTCACAAGTATTATTGGCGCTCATAGATGTAGAAGAAAGAAGTAGAGATTAGAGGACGCACAAGACGACATGACAACTAAAAGCTGTAACTACCAAATCGGAATTCTAACCAACGTCAGTGTCTGCTATAGTACTACCTTACTTACCTACAGAAGCTTAAAGACAGGTGGAAGGCAAATGTAATGTGTAATCCGTGAACGGATAGCAAATGAAGGTATCTTGAAAGAAGCGAACTCACAAAGATATCTCATTATCTGGTTGCACGCATCAGAAGGGGACAGTCTACATTCTATGGGCCTGTCGTGAGAAGGGGCAAGCTGGAGGACATCGTTACAGTTGAAAACTGTAACCATTTTTGTGAAAATGGCAGTTGCTCCTCGTACAAAGTAACAAACCACGTTTCCATTGTTCTCCGAACACTGAAAATTATCTCAGTACAGACTATATGCCACCTTAAAATAATAATAATAATCTCAAAGGACAACTAGTTTAATAAACATATTTCCGCTGGACAGATTTGAACAATATCAGTGACTATGTATTGTAACAGATTCAGTGCCGAACAAAAAGTAAAGTTGTATCTAACAAACAAACAAAAAAAAGGCGAAAAATGGGAAGTAAGGGTGTGACACAGTTATGACGTAAAAGTTGTTAATATGGTAGCAGACATGTTGTATTATATATCAAAATAAAGGGGGTCGCATAAGGAAAACTACAGATACAGGAAATCGCTTAATCATCCCATGGCATTTAATCAGTTAGGTATATAAGCCAAAGCATAATTCAACAATTTGCTTCATATGAAATTCTGCAGTACCTGACGAGATGCAGCAAAATATCCAAGGCAATAAATCGTGCATTCTAATGTTTGAGACTACTGTGTTTAAATTCACTAAAGGAATACATTGATTTGAATTCATAATGTGGTTTGTGCTTTGGGTGAGATTTTATGTGGCCATGCGGGGTTCCCAAACCATGTACCAGTGTGATGTTGTTATGGCTTAACGTCTTCTTTTGTTTAATTATTTCATTCTTCTTTTATTTAGCTGTCTTTCAGTCTTGTTTTATTTAGATGGCCTTCATGCTTGTTTTATTTAGGTTGTCTTTCATTCTTGTTTTTGTTCAGTTGTCTTTCATTCTTGTTTTATTTAATTGTCATTCATTCTTGTTTTATTTAGATGTCCTTCATTCTTGTTTTATTCAATTGTCATTCATTCTTGTTTTATTTAGATGTCCTTCATTCTTGTTTTTGTTCAGTTGTCTTTCATTCTTGTTTTTGTTCAGTTGCCTTTCATTCTTGTTTTATTCAATTGTCATTCATTCTTGTTTTATTTAGATGTCATTCATTCTTGTTTTATTTAGATGTCTTTCATTCTTGTTTTTGTTCAGTTGTCTTTCATTCTTGTTTTTGTTCAGTTGCCTTTCATTCTTGTTTTATTTAATTGTCATTCATTCTTGTTTTATTTAGATGTCATTCATTCTTGTTTTATTTAATTGTCCTTCATTCTTGTTTTATCTAGTTGTCTTTCAGTCTTGTTTTATTTAATTATCCTTCATTCTTGTTTTATTTCGTTGTCTTTCATTCTTGTTTTATTTAATTATCTTTCATTCTTGTTTTATTTAGATGACCGTCATTCTTGATTTATTAAGATGTCTTTCAGTCTTTTTTTATTTAGATGTCCTTCAGCCTTGTTTTATTTAGGTGTCCTTCAGTCTTCTTTTATTTAGATGTCTTTCAGTCTTCATTCCAGTGCAACTTTTAATATTATCTTCCCATTTAAACATTGCCAAGAAATCACGAACAGCCAAACAATGCTGGGGTTGAGTGTAAATGATATGCAACTAACTAACAACTTCTTGCATGGTTCCTGGAAGCAGATGCTGAAGTTGACCAGCACAAAGCTTGACTCAGGACAGCGCAGACATCTTGGGCATACAGATACAAGGCAGGGGAGCTGTCAACTGATCAAGAATCTATTTAGTGGGCCTTGATGAGTGCGATATTGTACAACGCCTTATGATGAAACCTCCTGTCTGTTTCCCCTTCTTGTTTTTTTTTCTAAGATTGCCCCATCCATATATCAGATCTATTTTATGTGTTCAAAACCTTTTGTTATTTGGAACTTGATTTCAATCAGCAATTCTAATGAGATTTCTAATTTAACATTTCTGTATCTGTCATGAGGTTTTCATATGACATTCATATATTTATATGTTCAAGTTGATTTTTCTTATTCTCCACTTCCTCATTCTTCTTCCTTCCTTCTTCTTTCTGTCTTACTCATTCTCTCATTTGTCTTCTTCGTACTCCTATTTCTCCAGCATTCCTCTGGTATGTTTTGTTGAGTGGTATTTGTGTTGCGCCTGTTCACAGCAGTGCTACTTAAACCTTTGGGTAAGCATTTTCCTCCAGCATGTGTTGACAAGGTTAGCTTTCCCAGGTTGTCCACACGTTAATTCTATCTTCTAATGGCTTGTACATGCTCTTTTTCCCACACCATATAACCATGCTTACATACCAAACCCTGAAAACTCAAAATTAAGAGAAAAATACAAATTAAACCAAATGTTCCCAGTCTATATATATATAGATTTATTAAACACATGGTGAAATTACATTTCCCAAATATTGAATAAATATTGGTTTATGAATGACTGTAATCTTATTCATATGAACAAACAATTAAAATATATAAACAATCACTGCTGACATGTACAGTGTATCTGAATTATGTCAGCAATGACACTCTCATGATTGCTATTCTACAGTACAAAGTAAACAACACACTTCCATGATGGTTATTCTACAGTACAAAGCAAAGAACACATTTCCATGCCTTGAGGTTACATGGACATATGGTGTTAGACACATATTTAATAGACCAACCAACACTCAGGGGCTGATGTAACAGTAACAAGAGAGCAAAGAACCCTATAACATATCTTAGGGTGAATTGGGCAAAAAACTGTTATAAGTTAAATGTTCCTTTTCACATGTTTAACTCTTAAAAGTAATGAGGGTTTAGTTCAGGATTTTTCTCTGTCAGTGTTAATTCACTATTAAATATTTATGGTTAATTATTTTCATGATTTTCAAATCTATAAGGTAAAGGTAGTCCCAGATATTGCTGTCGGGAAGTGAAGCGTTTATATATTCTAGGTCATAACATATGAGGTGGAGTAGCCAGTTCCTTTCCTTGTAACCTTTAATTCCCAGACAATTCCTGGATGATTCAGAAACTTGTACTGGTACCAATTTTTATGCCGGTGGGTCACCATCCCTGGAAGCTGCACTGGTCTGAAAAAATTAATCATGCCTCTACTAGGATAAACCTGGGCCACTGTCTTGGCAAGCAGGTACTAACCTGTCATTATAAATAAGTAATATAGGAGATATTGAACATTTCTAACCCGGGTAAAATGAATAAAAAAAGCATCAATAAGTTGTTTCATAATGAACACTGGGATATCAGCCCCCAAATACCTGAGTTAATATCCTTTAAGAATTAATTATTGTTTATCTGAACCCAAGATGACAAACCCAGATAATACACACCAGGAAGAAGTCAGATGTGTCAGGCTAAAAAATGCCAATATCGCAGCTCTTTTTTTTTTTAAAGTAGTCACTATGCAATTACAAGGGGAGCTGGCAAGAAGTCTTTGTACTGACTACGAAGGAGTAATAAGAGAAAGTTGAAACTAAAGACATTAAAAACTCCTTGTAATTGCACTGAACATGTCAAGTATGCATTTGTTTCTTCAATAGGTTTTCTTGTTATGGTGATCAGCGCAATATACCTTATTAACTGGAACTAGTGTTTCAATGACTTGTCAGAAAAACATAGACAGTCATAGACCAGGGCTGTGATAAAATTCCTGACAATACAGTGATAACACCAACAGAAATACATTGGAAGATGGAACTAGTATTTCACGATTTCTCCTTGTTGCTTGTATTTTATTAAAAAAGCTGGTGTAGGCAGATAAGTGTGGCCACTCAAATGTTGCTGATCTACAAGATCTGGGAGACCATCTCAGAATGCAACGATGGAAGTGCAGCAAGAGTGAAGACAACAATTCACCAGGATCGAAATGTTGCTAGTGCAGTAAAACCGAGTGAAAGAACAGTAAATAGCATTTACATTACAGACTCAGTGGTACCTTGCCATCTTAATAGACGATAGTTTGTTACATTGTGCTAAAAAAAGGCATAATAACTACAACCCATGGCTAGGACCAGGTATAGAGTTATACCTCTCAATAGCACAAAGCCTGGGCTGAATTGTAAATACCATGTGTTGCCCATGTAGCATGATCTCTCTCTCGGCCTGCCTAGTTTACTCCAGAGGAAAAGTAACACCAATACGTCTGGAACATGACAAGCTGCAGAAGCTGATGGATCAACAAAGCAATTCTCTTACTGTCCATCTGTCAGAGCTTCGATCCTAGACCTGTTGAACATAGGGTGAAGACTTATTGATGGCCAGCCCCTTGAAAATGTCCTAAAAATAATCTGGACAAAAAGAAATTTCAAGTCCAGAGGTGTCTTGGTAATGTCTGCCTCAAATTTCAGAATACCACCTGCCAGCCAAACAGCAAATTTGTAAAGACAAAGAGTCTCAGCACGTAATACTACAAACAGATTCCATGGCAGTACATTAGATGCTTAGCCTTCTCAGATTAAGATGAAAAAATATGACCCATGTCCCCATTGAAAATCCCTTGGCAGTTGGAAATTAACAAAAAAAAGAGCAGCCAGAGCAATAGAGAAATCAGAGGTCAGGGCTGTGATAAAATTCCTGACGTTACAATGATAACATCAACAGAAATATTATTATAAACACATAAATATGATTATAAACACTGTCCACGATAAAATGGAAAAACTACCCACAAAAGAATATGCATTTCATGCACTGTGCTGACACCCTCTATATGTGGTCTACCAAACGAGACGGAAATATTTTATGGAGAATATGTGAATTGAAGATGTTCCTTTACAAGCCACAGCAAGCCCCATATGGTTATTCACAAGTTATATTACTTTTGCATGACTAAAACCAGTTGCCTTATGCTATTTTGACAATTTCACATTTAAAACCAGCTACTTACATATTAAAATGTTACATATATAAACATTCTCATTCCTATGATGGTTGGTTGGCTGGTTGTTACTGGCCATCTATTCCTCCGTTCAGGTCTACAAAATATGATTCAGTTATGAGACGTAGAAAAGTGATGTTTTGGCATCTGTAAGTTTTTAGAAAGGAAAAGTAAAATGTTAGCACATCTGAGTTTTTAGACATGGAAATAAGTGAGCTTTTAGAATATGTGACTTTTTACATATTGAAAACATGCTTTTAGACCAATAGTAGGTTCCTGCTTTGGGACTTTTTTTTATTATTATTATTCATATATTAACATTTTACACATTCCAGACAACAGAGAAACACATATTTACCACATATTAAAACATTACTGCCACATGTTTAAAACTATGTTCATTGCATGTCCTAATATGGCTTCTTCATTTAGACTCCACATAAAATAGCATGTTACTTTAGAAGTTTCAAAAACACCTATTTATTCTTGCCTGCAATAAGTACATTTACAAGGTTAAACACATATATACCATAAATTGAAATGTTATTTTTATAGGCAAAAATACATTCACTTTGTGCAAACATATTACTTCTCCAGGTTTCACAGCACTTGCCCATATATTATAATCTTACCTTTCTAGGATTAAAAAATCAAATGATACCTTATGCTAAATTCTTATTTAATAAAGTCTAAAAGCATGTTTTCACTATGTAAATACTCACTCGCATATTCTAAAAACTATTAATTCCATGCCTAAAAACTCACTTATGTTAATATTTCCTTTTACCTTCCTAAAAATTGACTCCATGTCTTAAAACTTAATCACATATGTTAACATCTAACTTGTGTCTAAAAACTCCCTTATATGTGCTATAATCTCACTTTTCCTTGTGTAAAAAACTACAATGCCAAAATCTCACTTTTCCATGTCTAAAAATTATTCATATATGCTAAAATATTATTTTTCCACATTCATCTAAAATGTACTAAATATGCTAAGATCTCAATTTTCAATGTGCAAAAGTGATTCACATATGCTAAAATCTCTCTTTTCCATATGTAAAAATGACTCACATATGCCGAAATCTCACTTTTCTGTGCCTAAAAATTCACTCACATATGCTAAAATATCACTTTCCATATGTAAAAACTCACATTTGCTAAATCCAATTTTTCCATGCTGAAAAACACATTACCACATATAAGACACAACTTTCATTAAGTCTAAAATCATCCATTACCTATTACAATATATCTACAAATATAAAATAATAATAATAAAATAATAAACCATGTTATTGATTATGTGGTTGTTTCGGGATTTGAAATTTAAATATTGAGCACAACCCACTACTGGCAACGCCGATCGCATTCTGGTATGAACCTAAGGCCTATCCACGTCAATATGGAAGCACTAGACTCGAGTTTCACCCTCATTTGAGCTCGTCAGTAGTGCATATCCCTGACCGGATCCGGAAACAGTCCCGGATCACGCGTGTGAAGCGGGTATGTAATCTTGAGCATAGCCTACGATGGGTCATCATCAAGTGCCGTGCCGGCTGGCGTAGGCGTTCATGGCTCTCCACAGATCTCGGTCTTTGGTTTTCTGGATCAACTCTGCTGCTGATATTCCTCCATGCCACCGTCTCAATCCATCCAGCATCACTTCTCTTGGTCTACCTCTGCCTCTCTTCCCTTCGATCTTTCCAGTTGTTACGATGTTCTCCAATGCCTCTCTTCTCATCACGTGACCAAAGAAAGATGTTTGTCTCTGTCTTATTGTTGTATATAATGTTCTAGTTTCATTAGCCTGTTTCAGGCAGTCGTCGTTAGTTACTCTGGCAGTCCAAGGAATTCGCAACATTCGTCTCAGGAACCACATCTCTGTTGCTTCTAATTTCTTCTTAATTTGTTCATTTACGTTCCAAGATTTCACTGCCATACAGCAAAACTGGTTCTACATAGCATTTCAGCACTCTCTTTCTTACATTCAGTGATAGTGACTTATTGCATAAGATACTCTTCATTTTCTGAAAAGCGGCTTTTGCCTGCCCTATTCTACTCCTAATCTCTGTTGTACATCTTCCATCTGATGTTATAAATGCCCCTAGGTATCTAAAATTATCAACTTGGTTAAGGATTTTCCCTTCTATTTCTATGTCACATTTTGGTGTCACCATTTTTTTTTGATATTACCATTGTTACTGTTTTCTTGATATTCAAGGAGAGTCCTTTCCTTGCACTCTCTGTTACTACAACGTCTAATAATTGTTGTAGGTCTGTTGAATTATCCGCCACCAATACTGTGTCATCTGCATAGCGTATATTATTTATATTATAACCTCCAACTAGTATTCCTGGCATCTCTTTGATCTCTCTCATTATTACTTCGCTATACAGGGAGAAAAGATCTGGTGACAAGACACACCCTTGTCGTACTCCTAGCTTTATCTGTTCGTAACTACCCTCTTTATTTCCCATTTTAATTGCTGCTACTTGGTTCCAGTAAACATTCTTTATTATTCTTAAATCTTTTCCATCAATGAATACGATGGGTAGCGTTGTAGTATTCTGTTGTGATAATTTGGTGTGTCCAGTGTGTGCCGCGTGGTTACACACCCGCTTCACACGCGTGATCCGGGACTGTTTCCGGATCCGGTCAGGGATATGCACTACTGACGAGCTCAAATGAGGGTGAAACTCGAGTCTAGTGCTTCCATATTGACGTGGATAGGCCTTAGGTTCATACCAGAATGCGATCGGCGTTGCCAGTAGTGGGTTGTGCTCAATATTTAAACCATGTTATAATACTATTTCCTTAACATAGCTGACAGATTATGGCTCCAACATTTCATTCATTTGCAATTTAGCTAAAGTAAATATGAACATGCCTTATCATAATCTCGTTCCAAATCCTTTACAGAATATCAATTCCTTTTCTGCCGCCATGCATGGCTTTTGGAATGTATAATGTGGTAGTATCCCTTTTGCTTTCCACACACACATGACTGTGGAGTACATCCTTAGCCTTTAGCAGCCTTTTAGGTAGCCAGGGTAAGTGAGTACCCTGCTCTATGGTATTCTTGTTACAGCAAAGATACCACAAAGGTGTTGTGTCCACTTATCGCGATGGACTCTCAGTCCCCAGAGTTGTGTTTGCCACAACTTGGTGTATTTCCCATCCTCTATGCCTACAGAAACCATGAAGAAGACCAATACTGGTGTGCGACAAGATCTGAACATTGAAGACAACTCGTTCATAAACAAAAATATGACTTGGAAACTCAAATACTTTGGCTGTATTATATGCCATCTCGGAACAGTCATAACATCTGATAGGAGATGTCTTGAAGAGATTACAACAAGATGCCATCACAGAACAGTCATAACATCTGATAGGAGATGTCTTGAAGAGATTACAACAAGATGCCATCACAGAACAGTCATAACATCTGATAGGAGATGTCTTGAAGAGATTACAACAAGATGCCATCACAGAACAGTCATAACATCTGATAGGAGATGTCTTGAAGAGATTACAACAAGATGCCATCACAGAACAGTCATAACATCTGATAGGAGATGTCTTGAAGAGATTACAACAAGATGCCATCACAGAACAGCCATAACATCTGAAGGGAGATGCTTTGTAGAGATTAGAACAAGATTCCATCTCGGAACAGTCATAACATCTGATGGGAGATGCTTTGAAGAGATTAGAACAAGATTCGCTATGGCGAAGGTAGCCTTTTGCAAGATGAGAAACATACTGGCCAATAAAAAGATGTGTTAAGGTGCTACATCTGTACTTTTGTATGGATGTGAATTGTGGACAATGAGCAGTCAAGCTGAAAAACATTTGATGGATGTGAAAATGTGGTTTCTGAGGAGAATGCAAAGAATACCATGGACAGACAGAAAAACCAAGGATCAAGTCCAACAAGAAACAAATGAAAATTGTACATTAGAGAAATTAGACATAGTCACAATTTTTTTTGGCATGTTATGAGAAGAAATCATTTGGAGAACTTGATGACAACTGGCAAGATCGAGTGGAAGAGAACAAGGGGAAGACAGAGAAGTAAATACCTGGATGGCTTGGCCACATGGCATGGTCGAGACAAGAACACTGAGCTGATCTGAAATGGAGAATCATGACCGCCCAGACTTACCGGCATGGCACATGATGGATGGATATTCAATGCCACAGTGGCTTGGTGAGAACAGTCATGAAGGGCATGGTTCTTGGGGGAAAAGGCCGGGGGAGACCAGCACGAAGATATACACAAGATATGGCAGACACCTTGGGCATGAGAACTGGTAGGGGACTGAGACACTTTGTGGGAGGTCATGACAAGAGTGACATGTTGTAAAAGGTTCTGCTACGTAATGAATGAATGAATGCCTATATGTGCTGAAAACATTATAAAAGGATCTGCTATGTAATGAATGAATGAATGCCTATATGTGCTGAAAACATTATAAAAGGATCTGCTACGTAATGAATGAATGAATGCCTATATGTGCTGAAAATACTATAAAAGGATCTGCTACGTAATGAATAAATGAATGCCTATATGAGCTGAAAATACTATAAAAGGATCTGCTATGTAATGAATAAATGAATGCCTATATGTGCTGAAAACACTATAAAAGGATCTGCTACGTAATGAATGAATGAATGTCTATATGTGCTGAAAACACTATAAAGTTTGCTAAGAAAGTATCAGACCTTTGGCTGGGAAAAATACAATGTCTCACCTGGCAGTCTCAAACCCTAAGCCCCTCCAAAGTACTCTCCTTGGGAATGTACACACTTCTCCTAATGTCTCATCATTGTTAATACAGGAATGGAGTACAACGTGACCATCATCTTTTCCCATAATGACTCACATTTGGTCTCTTTCAGAGGCATTTCAGCTTGGGGAATTGTAAGGAGACATGTCGGCAGTAGCCTGATGAAAATTGTGTTTGGCCAAGAATGTTTGAATTAGATGCAAAGAATGGCCAGGTGTGCTGTCATGATGGAGCTGCCAAGTTCCTGTTACCTACAGGTCCATTAGTTCACATTCTTCGCTGGGAGAAGTGTGTACAATCCAAAGGAGAGTGCTGTGAAGGGAATTAGGGTTTCCAAGTGAGTCATTGTGTATTTCCTGGCCACAAGTGCCACACTTTTTGAATAGACTTCATATGGCCAGCTTAATAACTTTCAGCAGCTGCCAACTATTTTAACTTGTTATATTCAAACCTGCTAGAAACCTGCTGAAAGAAATTAAACGGCGACTATCCATTGCTCTTCAAAGACTAAAACAGCTGAATAAATTATGGAGTGGGACAGACAGAACTACAAAAATTAGATTTTTAAGAGCATGCATCTTTCCCATTGCAACATACGCCTGTGAGACATGGACACTTACTAAACAAGCTGAACAGCGCATAAACGCCTTTGAATATAAATGTTATAGACGAGTTTTAAGAATATCTTGGGTAAAGAAAAGAACAAATGCATCCATACTTCAAGAGTTGAATATTGAGGAGGGTTGGCTATTAAAGACGATAAAACAAAGAAAATGTAAGTATTTTGGTCACTTGAAACGTCACGAAAGTTTGGAGAGAACAATAATGGAAGGGTATATGCATGGGAAGAGAGGAAGAGGAAGGCCAAAGAGAAGATGGGTGCAGGATGTGGCGGATGATCTCCAGATGGGTGTATCAGACGCGGGACATCATGCTCATGATCGAGAGGTTTTCCAGAAGGTTGTTATGGGAGCGAGGTTCTGCAAAGGACATGCTACTGAATGAATGAATATTCAAACCAGTTGTTACTTGAAACTAATAAATGCTGGGTCTATGGACGTTCAAATAATAACATTATGAGAAAAAGCAGTTAAAGTAACAATGGGGATACAGTGGATGAAGCTGTAAGCAATGCACACCATGTGAGCAGTTGGCAATAAATGCATGGTGATTTGTCTGGCACAGATGAGTTCAGTGCACAAACAAAAGGCACAACTTTTCAGTGCCAAAGGGGTGGTGTAATCAATATCAATCCGGCCGCACTTAGTACCCTGGGTATTTCCTGGTACCCTGTTAGGCTAGGTCAAATTTTAAAAATTTTGCCTCAATGCAAATCCAAACGTATGACTACCAGGCCAGCATGCTAGGCACTAAGCTAGCACAGCTCCCATACATCCACCCATCTATCCACACACACATCCATCCATCCACATCCATCTATCTATCCATACATCCACACACACACATCCATACATCCACCCACCCACATCCATCTATCTATCCATACATCCACACACACACACATCCATCCATCCACCCACACAAACATCCATCCATACATTGACACACACACATCCACACACACATACATCCATCCATCTATCAATCCATATTTCCATCCATTCATCCACCTACACACATTCATCCATCTATCCACCCAAACAAACACACACATTCATCCACACACATCCATCCATCCACCCACATCCATCTCCCCATAAGCACACACACACACATCTATCCATACACACATCCATCCACCCACATACATACATCCATCCGCACATCCATCTCCCCATAAGCACACACACACATCCACCCATCCATACACCCACATACATACATCCATCCGCACATCCATCCATCTGCCCATACACACATATCCACCCATCCATCTATCAACCCACACACACATCCACCCATCCATCCACACAAAAATATAGGAGACATGACAAAATAATTAAGTCAATAAGAAGAGACTTACTCTCATCTTGTTTATTAGCACAATTACATTTCAAGTGTTTAATTAGCTTCATACAGTGAAATTAACTGCCATTTATAGCATTATGATGAGTGATTACAAATGCTTATCATTAATATGACTGAATACAATCCAGGTGTATGATAGTGATTACATGTGTCAATGTCAACTGAAAGCGGGTCAGAATACATATAACCTGGTCGGGTGAACCATCCCTTGTATAGCTAATCTAACTACCTAAAGATGACCCTGTTCCTGTAACCTGCACCTATTACTTTTACTTCAAGCCTCCGAGGTCAACAAGGCAGAATGGACAAGAGCACTCGCTCTTAACTTCTGGTGTGCTGATACTGAGGTAGCGGAGTTAACCCACTACACTGGTCAGCTGGACTAAAATGTTGACTTCTTATCCTTGACTTAAGGATGTAAATTACAAGTACAGTAAAACTTCAATTAACTGTCACTTGTTTAACTGCCAGATTCTGTTATCCATCATGATCATCTAAAAATTACTTTTAAAAAATGCGTGAGTATCAACAAACAAACAGACATCTTTAAAATTGTCCACGGATTACTTTTACACCCAACTGTGTAAAGCTGGAAGTGACTGTACTGTATGAAAGCAGAAGCGACTAATCGTCGGTGGCAGAGGAGTTGAGCTTGATCTGGCGTACCCCAAACCCATCACTAACCAGTCACTATTGTGGTATATACTAGTCTCAGTTGGATACACAGATAGTAGTCATAGAAGGTGATACAAGATAGTAGTCATACAAGGTGATACACAGATAGTAGTGATCAAAGCTAATACAAGATAGTAGTGATCAAAGCTAATACAAGATAGTAGTGATCAAAGCTAATACAAGATAGTAGCCATAGAAGATAGTACAAGATAGTAGTCATAGAAGTTGATACAAGATAGTAGTCATAGAAGGTGATACAAGATAGTAGTCATAGAAGTTGATACAAGATAGTAGTCATAGAAGGTGATACAAGATAGTAGTCATAGAAGTTGATACAAGATAGTAGTGATCAAAGCTAATACAAGATAGTAGTCATAGAAGGTGATACAAGATAGTAGTCATAGAAGTTGATACAAGATAGTCATAGAAGGTGATACAAGATAGTAGTCATAGAAGTTGATACAAGATAGTAGTCATAGAAGGTGATACAAGATAGTAGTCATAGAAGGTGATACAAGATAGTAGTCATAGAAGGTGATACAAGATAGTAGTCATAGAAGGTGATACAAGATAGTAGTCATAGAAGGTGATACAAGATAGTAGTCATAGAAGGTGATACAAGATAGTAGTCATAGAAGGTGATACAAGATAGTAGTCATAGAAGGTGATACAAGATAGTAGTCATAGAAGGTGATACAAGATAGTAGTCATAGAAGGTGATACAAGATAGTAGTCATAGAAGTTGATACAAGATAGTAGTCATAGAAGGTGATACAAGATAGTAGTCATAGAAGGTGATACAAGATAGTAGTCATAGAAGGTGATACAAGATAGTAGTCATAGAAGGTGATACAAGATAGTAGCGATCAAAGCTAATATAAGATAGTAGTGATCAAAGCTAATACAAGATAGTAGTGATCAAAGCTAATACAAGAAAGTAGTCATAGAAGGTGATACAAGATAGTAGTCATAGAAGGTGATACAAGATAGTAGTCATAGAAGGTGATACAAGATAGTAGTCATAGAAGGTGATACAAGATAGTAGTCATAGAAGGTGATACAAGATAGTAGTCATAGAAGGTGATACAAGATAGTAGCGATCAAAGCTAATATAAGATAGTAGTGATCAAAGCTAATACAAGATAGTAGTGATCAAAGCTAGTACAAGAAAGTAGTCATAGAAGGTGATACAAGATAGTAGTCATAGAAGGTGATACAAGATAGTAGTCATAGAAGGTGATACAAGATAGTAGCGATCAAAGCTAATACAAGGTAGTAGTCATAGAAGATAGTACAAGAAAGTAGTCATAGAAGGTGATACAAGATAGTAGTCATAGAAAGTGATACAAGATAGTAGTGATCAAAGCTAATACAAGATAGTAGTGATAGAATGTGATACAAGATAGTAGTCATAGAAGGTGATACAAGATAGTAGTGATCAAAGCTAATACAAGATAGTAGTCATAGAAGGTGATACAAGATAGTAGTCATAGAAGGTTATACAAGATAGTAATCATAGAAGGTGATACAAGATAGTAGTGATCAAAGCTAATACAAGATAGTAGTGATCAAAGCTAATACAAGATAGTAGTGATCAAAGCTAATACAAGATAGTAGCCATAGAAGATAGTACAAGATAGTAGTCATAGAAGTTGATACAAGATAGTAGTCATAGAAGGTGATACAAGATAGTAGTCATAGAAGTTGATACAAGATAGTAGTGATCAAAGCTAATACAAGATAGTAGTCATAGAAGGTGATACAAGATAGTAGTCATAGAAGGTGATACAAGATAGTAGTCATAGAAGGTGATACAAGATAGTAGTCATAGAAGTTGATACAAGATAGTAGTCATAGAAGTTGATACAAGATAGTAGTCATAGAAGTTGATACAAGATAGTAGTCATAGAAGGTGATACAAGATAGTAGTCATAGAAGGTGATACAAGATAGTAGTCATAGAAGGTGATACAAGATAGTAGTCATAGAAGGTGATACAAGATAGTAGTCATAGAAGGTGATACAAGATAGTAGTCATAGAAGGTGATACAAGATAGTAGTAGTCATAGAAGGTGATACAAGATAGTAGTCATAGAAGTTGATACAAGATAGTAGTCATAGAAGGTGATACAAGATAGTAGTCATAGAAGGTGATACAAGATAGTAGTCATAGAAGGTGATACAAGATAGTAGTCATAGAAGGTTATACAAGATAGTAGTCATAGAAGTTGATACAAGATAGTAGTCATAGAAGGTGATACAAGATAGTAGTCATAGAAGGTGATACAAGATAGTAGCGATCAAAGCTAATATAAGATAGTAGTGATCAAAGCTAATACAAGATAGTAGTGATCAAAGCTAGTACAAGAATGTAGTCATAGAAGGTGATACAAGATAGTAGTCATAGAAGGTGATACAAGATAGTAGTCATAGAAGGTGATACAAGATAGTAGCGATCAAAGCTAATACAAGGTAGTAGTCATAGAAGATAGTACAAGAAAGTAGTCATAGAAGGTGATACAAGATAGTAGTCATAGAAGGTGATACAAGATAGTAGTCATAGAAGGTGATACAAGATAGTAGTGATCAAAGCTAATACAAGATAGTAGTGATAGAATGTGATACAAGATAGTAGTCATAGAAGGTGATACAAGATAGTAGTGATCAAAGCTAATACAAGATAGTAGTGATCAAAGCTAATACAAGATAGTAGTCATAGAAGGTGATACAAGATAGTAGTCATAGAAGGTTATACAAGATAGTAATCATAGAAGGTGATACAAGATAGTAGTGATCAAAGCTAATACAAGATAGTAGTCATAGAAGGTGATACAAGATAGTAGTGATCAAAGCTAATACAAGATAGCAGTTATAGAGTGTAATACAAGATAGTCATGATCAAAGCCAATGTAAGATAGTCATGATCAAAGCTAATACAAGATAGTCATGATCAAAGCTAATACAAGATAGCAGTTATAGAGTGTAATACAAGATAGTAGTGATCAAAGCTAATACAAGATAGTCATGATCATAGCTAATACAAGATTGCAGTTATAGAGGGTAATACAAGATAGTCATGATCAAAGCCAAAACAAGATGTTAGTCATCAATGCCAGTACAAGACAGCAGTGATCAAAGCCAATACAAGATAGTAGTCACAGAGGGTAATAGAAGATAGCAATCACAGATAATTCAGCTTCACAGTTCTACTGCATCAATGATGGAATAAATCAGAGGTGGCTAATAACTAGCTAACACATCTTTTTATTGTCTAGTGCAGTGGTTCTCAACCGGTGGGGAATTCCCCTCCCCCTCCCAGAGAATTTTAGAGTTTCGGGGGGGGGGGGGGGGGGGGGGGAAAATTAAGATTATTTCAAGATTGCATTAATACAAGAACTGATTACCTGATATTGTTTTTCCCTCCATACTTTACAGTATGTACTTCTCGCCCTTCTGAAATTTGTGTTATAACATAAGTATACCCGCTAATCATATTTTATGTAGACGTTTAGACTTGTTCTAGTATGTGTTGTTACATTTAGCTTCCATTTTTACATATAATGTGTAGGGGCGGGGGAATTTGTAGGGAGGAAATAGAAATGGGGGGAGAGGGGGGGGGGGAGTGGATGACAATCTGAATATATGGTGAGAGGGGTACATGGGCCCAAAAAGGTTGAGAACCACTGGTCTAGTGTTTTCTCTAATGACTGTTGTATTCTTCTGTCATGCTTTATGCATGCTAATAAATACATACCTCTTAGTGACAGATTCATGAGCACACCAACATTTCCCACCACTCTGTATGGTACAGCCTTCATACACATACAGCATTTGTACTTGATCACCTTTTAATGCCGTTATTACCCCCCCCCCCCCCCCCTTTTTTTTCAGGCTTTTAAAAACATAGCAGAAGCAATGTTACTTTTATCACATGAACACCTGTTCAACATTGCTTTCATTATGTGAACATGCACAAAATGTTACTTGTACTATGTGAACATGCATACAATGTTACTTTTATCCTGTGAAAATGCGTACAGTGTTACTTTTATCCTGTAAGCATGTGTACAGTGTTACTTTTATCCTGTGAACATGTGTACAGTGTTACTTTTATCCTGTGAACATGTGTACAGTGTTATTTTTATTCTGTGAACACGTGTACAGTGTTAATTTTATCCTGTCAACATGTGTAGTGTTACTTTTATATTGTGAACATGTGTACAGTGTTACTTTTATCCTGTGAACATGTGTCCAGTGTTACTTTTATCCTGTGAACATGTGTACAGTGTTACTTTTATCCTGTGAACATGTGTACAGTGTTACTTTTATCCTGTGAACATGTGTCCAGTGTTACTTTTATCCTGTGAACATGTGTACAGTGTTACTTTTATCCTGTGACCATGTGTACAGTGTTACTTTTATCCTGTGAACATGCGTACAGTGCTATATATATCCTGTGAACATGTGCACGGTGTTACTGTTTTACTGTGAACATGTTACTGTTTTTCTGTGAACATGCATATAATGTTATTTTTATCATGTGAACATGTGTTCAGTATTACTTTTATCATGTAAACATCCATGTGATGCTACTTTTATCATGTGAACAATGTTACTTTTATTTTGTTAATATTTTAGCAATGTTTAGGTCTGAACATGTGTAGCGCTTTACTTTTATTATGTGAATATGTGCAAGCTGTTGCTTTTATCATGTGAACAATGTTATTATTATTATGTGAACAAGCGAGCAATCTTACTTGCATCTTCTAAACATGTGTACAATGCTATTTTTATCATAAAAAATAATTCAATGTTACTTTTATCATATGTACGATGCTACTTTTGTCATATGAACATTTATGCAATGTAACTCCAATCACGTGAACATGCGTACAATGTTACTTTTATCATGTGAACATGTGTACAATGTTAAATCTATCACATGAACATGTGCAATATGTAACCTCAACCATGTGAGCATGCGTACAATGTTTATTTTATCATGTGAACACTGCACAATTTTAGCTGTTACCACGTGAGCACTACTATCATACTGCTAACACCTCAATATTTACACAATATCAACTCCATCTGTTTACATTTTAAAAATACCTCACACCAAAAATATCAACTGAACTAAAAGAAAATATTGCTATTTACACAGAAATAATTACACCAATTTCCCGACTGCCCTGGTATCATTCTCAGAATGGCATTGATGTATTCATTTCATTTGTGACTGTAGCCACTGCTGCTTTTGCCCGCCAGGTTTCATGAGATGACAAGCAATCGATGAGAGTGCAGTCTGATTCCAGCTTTCTGAAACCTTAGTGATGCTAACTGCTGGCACCAACATGAAGATCATCTCTTCTGCAAGAGAAGCCATAAAAACAAAGAATTATAAATTAATAAGGTGTGAAGTTTGAAATAAAATAACAGAAAATGGCATCATGAAGCAACATCATCATCATAAGCACAGCCACTAAATATGACTAGTCATACAGGTGCCAATGGCTTCGGGTGGATGAGTGCAATTGAGAGGATAAAGCCTTACCCTAGTGCAAGGAAGTGCTAACCTAAAAACAAAATTTCAAGGTAGGGCAAACCAGGCCCTAAGCCTTGGTTGGCAACTAGTCTAGGGTCAAAACTCTGACAGAGCATTGCTTTACTAATCCAGCAGCTCCAGACATATTGGTGTTACCTTTCCTCTAGAGTAAATTAGGCAGGCTGAGAGAGGGATCATGCAGCATGGGCAACACATGGTCTCTAAATTCAGCCTCGGCATTGTACTATGGAGAGGTATAACTCCATTTGATAAACTATTAAGACGGCCAGATGCCAGTCATGCACTGCAAATGGTGTAAGCATTCATGCCTTGCCACAGATCTCAGTCCTTGGTGCAAATCTACTGCTGACATTCTCCCGCACTACTGTTTTAGACCATCAAGAATTTCTCTCAGTCTGCCTCTGCATCTTCATAATGTTCTCCAATGTTCACAACAATGTATTCCCTGAGTGAATTGACAATCCACATTGGCAACAATGCCTGTGACTATATGTCCTAATTGTTTCAGCTCAAGTATTATTCATTTATTCACTTCACATGATATATAACTCTGCAGTATGCACCTGACACGAGACGCAGTTAAACATGACAGGCAATAAATCATGCAACATTTTGTTTGTAGCTTGTGTATTTCAGTTCTTCTAATGCTTTCTTCATATTATAAAACCTGATAACACGGTCAGTCCCTTTCTTATAGTTATGTGCAATGTTCTACTTTCATTATCCTCTTTCAGGTTGTTGGTTGCCCTGACCATCCCAGGTATTCACGACATATTTGTCTCAGAAATTATACCTCCACTGCCTCCAAGTTCTTCCTAATTTGTTTGACCATATTCCAAGATTAACTCTGAGAATAGTTTTGATATATCATACCAATACTCTTCTGGCGAAAAATAAAATATACATTGACAGTTAGTCTCAATTTAACTCTTTGTATTATGCAGCATGCACAAACCACATCTTTTTAATAAATCACATCATGCAAACAACAAACCACATCTTCTCAATATAAACATTATGCACACATTAACAAAGCAAATCTTTACAATGTAAACATCATGCAAAAATCAACAAAGCTCATCACTTCAAGGTAAAAACCATGCAGACATCCACAAATTCTATCTGTTCAATAATTACTAAGCAAGCAACAAATCATTTCTCACAAGCATCATACACACAGCACAACTACACAAAGATGTTTCACTCATACTATGACAAATGTGATCCCATATCAATACTGAAATTCTCATAAACAAACATTGGTGCATGATAAGACAGACGAGGTCAACCCTTTAGGATTGTTGTAGGAGGAGGAGGTGGAGGAGGAGGAGGAGGAGGAGGAGGAGGACGAGGAGGAGGAGAAGAAGAGGAAGAAGAAGAAGAAGAAGAAGAAGAAGAAGAAGAAGAAGAAGAAGAAGAAGAAGAAGAAGAAGAAGGGGAGAAAGAAGTAGAAGAAGAAGAGGAAGAATGCCTCTGATGGCAGGAACTTGTCCAGCCTAGTGCTGGGCACAGGAACCAAACGTGGTAAGTGGCCTAAACCATTCAGAAGTCAGTGACAAACTGCTGAATGTTCACTGGACAAACTGCTGAATGTTCACTGGATAAACTGCTGAATGTTCACTGGGCAAACTGCTGAATGTTCACTGGGCAAACTGCTGAATGTTCACTGGACAAACTGCTGAATGTTCACTGGACAAACTGCTGAATGTTCACTGGACAAACTGCTGAATGTTCACTGGACAAACTGCTGAATGTTCACTGGGGGAGTCGGGGTTGAGAGGTTATGGTGTCTGCTAGAGGCTCAGAAGGATCAATCGGAATTGTGAGGTAAGAATGACAATTTTTTCCAATTCTCATTTTCCCTTCATTGCTTTCATTTTTTCATCCTTTTGTTCTTCTCGTCCTGTCGTCACCTTTTGATGTAGTCACAGAAGATCTCCGTGACTATATGTTGTGCTTGTGAATGTGTTTGTTTGCTGATGAAGGTTAATCGCCACAACGTCCTGTATGTGTCGTAAATCTGTTATGTAAAGCTGCACTACTTTGTGTCATTTTATATTGTTTACATTTTCACAGCTTTACCGCAGTTCCACCCAATACAAATAGGAAGAAGCATGGACAGGGCCGATAAAGTCAAAATATCATAGACACAGCTGGCAGATATTGATAGACTGAAGCTAGCCAAACTACGATTCAAGGTCAAGAGAGAGGATATCATCACCAACTTCTCATTGGATCAGTGAGCAAAGATACTTTGGGAAGGCTGCTGCATCGTGGGAAGGCTGCTGCATCGTGGGAAGGCTGCTGCATCGGCAAACTGAGCATGCATGGGAATGTCCAGTGTGCAGTGATACCGTTCAACATAACCTCACATATTCTACACAACATACACACTGCTAAGCTATCATCCTCATCCCCTCCCACACACACACACACATGAGAGAGAGAGAGAGAGAGAGAGAGAGAGAGAGAGAGACAGACAGACAGACAGACAGACAGACAGACAGACAGACAGACAGACAGATTTTTAAAATAAACTTCACTTTCTCATAATAATGATTACTACTACTAAGAAGTTCATTCATTCAGTAGCATGTCCTTTGCAGAACCTCGCTCCTATAACAACCTTAAAGAAAGCCTCTTGATCATAAGCAAGATGTCCCGTGTCCGATACACCCATCTGGAGATCATCTAGCCACATCCTGCACCCATCTTCTCTTTGGCCTTCCTCTTCCTCTCTTCCAGGCATATACCCCTCCATTATTGTTCTCTCCAAACTTTCGTGACGTTTCAAGTGACCAAAATATTTCAATTTTCTTTGTTTTATCGTATTTAATAGCCAACCTTCTTCAATATTCAGCTCTTGAAGTATGGATGCATTTGTTCTTTTCTTTACCCAAGATATTCTTAGAACTCGTCTATAACATTTATATTCAAAGGTATTTATGCGCTATTCAGCTTGTTTAGTAAGTGTCCAGGCCTCATGGGCATTTGTTGCAATGGGAAAGATGTATGCTCCCAAAAAAATCTAATTTTTGTAGTTCTGTCTGTCCCACTACATAATTTATTCAGTTGTTTTAGTCTTTGAAGAGCAATTGTTATTCATCTTTTAATTTCTTTCATTGTGTCACCGTTGTTGGTAATCAATGACCCAAGATATTCAAAAGAAGTAACAACTCATAAATTAATATTAACAAGTCTGGTTTTAACCGGCTGGCAGCCATTTGAGCTGTAGCAACCCTCTACATCTCCCTGGCGTAGGGGTTAAGGACGTTATTCGTAATCCTGTATACTCTTGTAAGAAACACAGCTGCGTGAGATTCGGCAGCGGATCGCGTCGCATTGATTACTTACAGAGGTATGTGAGCCGGTCGTTCAGAAAGCAATGGCAAACTACAGAACGTAAAACTTGCCAAGACATCAACAGCAGCTGAAACATGTTGATGTTGACTGCAATGTCCTGTAAAGGATACGCCAAAAAAAAAAATCCTCTGCTTGCTTTGAGCTGGGGCATAGTCCACCCTGGACTGATTTTGTGTGTGGGCCAGCTTTCCATATTACCAGTGTCTCCCGCCATCAAGCGAACTTATTCCGGCTTCTGATGTACTTGTAGTTTATGTCCCCAAGTCAAGGACGAGAACTCAATGTTAAGTCCAACTGACCAGTGTAGGAAGAGAACCCACTACCCAGGCAGCAGAAGTTTAAGTGCAAGCGCTCTGAACCTTTCTGCCAGGTGACTTCCATACCATGTTTTAGTATTCAAATGACATTAAAATACATCAAAAGCAAGATTAAAGCAATAATCTAATTCTCAACAAGCCAAAAAACAAATTAGCTGAAATTATAAGATCAAATATCTTGAGTATATGTCTGTAAGAAGATGCAATATTTCAAAGCAGCAGAATATAAAGCAATCCAAATGACTGATCAATCAAAATCATTTTAACCATCTCACATAAAGCCTTCAATCAAATATTTACAAACACAAGGTGTCCTCAAAGCTTTTGTGCAGTTTTTAACACAATAACTTTTAACGTACCCACATTACAAACACTATAAACATCGAAAGCTGAATTTGTTTATTGCCTCAACATTAGGAAAGTATTGTCAAAGGCATGGGACTTTTAAAAAAACAACACCCATTTAGATGTTGAAGGCAAGGGAAAACCGCCACATTGCCTTCAAAAGAATAAGTTCATAAGCATGTCACAAATCTAGAATGAATGAGAGATGACATGTCCATAAACTTCATCCCATTCTTCATGGCATGGCACATGAAAAGTAACTGGCACAGCCATGGCACCATTTTTAAAATGTGACAAGTCACCCACAATAGAATATTTATAGCATGTAAATCTCTTGTGTAGATATGGAAGGCAAGTGGAAACCAAAGAATTAGTTTGTGTGCAGTTGTAAAGCTAGATTTGTAAAACTGTGACATATTCAAAAGCACCTTACACCAGTGCTTGGAATGAATAACCTCTCATGATCATCATCATCAGGTGCCTTGATAGGCATGGGCGATCATGCATCTCTAAATCTAGCAATCTCAAACAGCATGTATAATTTGTGTGCTGACACCCTGTCATGCCATGACACAAGACAGTTAACAATTTTCTCTTGCTGTCTTCCTCAATCTCTCCTGCCACAAGACTTTTCAGTTGTCACAATATGTGTTTTTCTTCTCATAATGTCGTTAAAAAAATGAATAATGCCTTTTTCTGATGTTTGCGGTAGATTGCGTTTGTGACATAGTCTCCCTCAGAATGTCAAGATTGCTTATGTTGGCCGTCCAAGGAATTTTCAACATTCTTCTATAAAACCACATCTCCAAAGCCTCCAGGGATTTTTTCACTTGTTCATTTGTTACTAAATTGTCCAGGTTTCACACTATGTTGCCTGGAAATATTTACTTTGTCATCTCAATTGTTTACTTATCCCATATTTACACACACACACAATGCAGACTCCCATGTAAAATAGGCCGGTGTCTGAATTATGTTTAGTTTTTTTCCTATCTTGCCATGACATGTGAGCATCCTGTACAAAATAAAAAATAAGCATTCTTCTAATTTCTGTCAGAGTTGAAGCCAGCGACTCAAAGAACAAATCTGACTTCATTTATGTTTGTTATCTTATTCTGTTAATGTTTATTAATTGAATACATGTTTTATATTTGTACTTATTTTTTTCTTATTGTTTTTATGTTTATATATTCTAAAAGATTTGTTTAAAATTCAGTAATTCAATTTACAAAATTTACTGTAAACTTGTCACATCTAAAACAAGTGAAGTTATAACAATTAAAAATTCAAAAGGACTTATGCATACCCAAAACAACAAATCAATCAAGAAACACGGAGATATCCTCATAAGAGCGCAAACAAATAAAAAACAAATGACTGATTAAGAATGCGACACCAACAGGCAATGTTATGACTACTGTAGTTAGTACATTTCGAGGTCAGTTCCTGGCACCGCGACGTGCAAACTCACTTCCATGACATCTCTGCCAGTTCGGTCTGTGTCATCAGTGATGAGTTCTCCGAGCTAATAGTTGTTGGCGTTGAGTGATTTGAATAAGATCATTTGTTATCAATAACGTAGACATCAGATCTGTTCAGCTTTAAAAATAAAACCCCACCCCACTCCAAAAAACATACCATTATTCAAAAACTAATTTAAAAGTAATTCTATCAAAGGCCACTTTAAAGCAGCAAAGCAATGGCAGACTACCTGTTTTGCGGATACCTAGAAAATTATAATTCGACACACTCACAAAATCTGATGGCAGTGGAGCAAGGGAAAGGCAAAAGGATAGATTCCTGGTTGGCTTGGACTTATGGTATAACGGAGACATGACCACAGACATGATCCATAACTGTAGTGATTGTGTGAGATGGTGAGCCATGACTGTAGTGATTGTGTGAGATGGTGAGCCATGACTGTAGTGATTGTGTGAGATGGTGAGCCATGACTGTAGTGATTGTGTGAGATGGTGATCCATGACTGTAGTGATTGTGTGAGATGGTGATCCATGACTGTAGTGATTGTGTGAGATGGTGATCCGTGACTGTAGTGATTGTGCGAGATGGTGATCCATAACTGTAGTGATTGTGCAAAATGGTGATCTGTGACTGTAGTGATTGTGCGATGGTGATCCGTGATTGTAGTGATTGTGCGATGGTGATCCGTGACTGTAGTGATTGTGTGAGATGGTGATCCATGACTGTAGTGATTGTGCGAAATGGTGATCCATGACTGTAGTGATTGTGCGATGGTGATCCGTGACTGTAGTGATTGTGTGATGGTGATCCGTGACTGTAGTGATTGTGCGAGATGGTGATCCATGACTGTAGTGATTGTGTGAGATGGTGATCCATGACTGTAGTGATTGTGTGAGATGGTTATCTATGACTGTAGTGATTGTGTGAGATGGTGATCCATGACTGTAGTGATTGTGTGAGATGGTGATCCATGACTGTAGTGATTGTGTGAGATGGTGATCCATGACTGTAGTGATTGTGTGAGATGGTGATCCATGACTATAGTGATTGTGCGAGATGGTGATCCATGACTGCAGTGATTGTGTGAGATGGTGATCCATGACTGTAGTGATTGTGTGAGATGGTGATCCATGACTGTAGTGATTGTGTGAGATGGTGATCCATGACTGTAGTGATTGTGTGAGATGGTGATCCATGACTGTAGTGATTGTGTGAGATGGTGATCCATGACTATAGTGATTGTGCGAGATGGTGATCCATGATTGTACGAGATGGTGATCCATGATTGTATGAGATGGTGACCCATGATTGTTGTGATTATGTGAGATGGTGATCCATGACTGTAGTGATTGTGTGAGATGGTGATCCATGACTGTAGTGATTGTATGAGATGGTGATCCATGACTGTAGTGATTGTGTGAGATGGTGATCCATGACTGTAGTGATTGTGAGATGGTGACCCATGATTGTAGTGATTGTGTGAGATGGTGAGCCATGACTGTAGTGATTGTGTGAGATGGTGATCCATGACTAGTGATTGTGTGAGATGGTGATCCATGACTGCAGTGATTGTGTGAGATGGTGATCCATGACTGTAGTGATTGTGTGAGATGGTGATCCATGACTGTAGTGATTGTGCGAGATGGTGATCCATGACTGTAGTGATTGTGTGAGATGGTGATCCATGACTGTAGTGATTGTGTGAGATGGTGATCCATGACTGTAGTGATTGTGTGAGATGGTAAGCCATGACTGTAGTGATTGTGTGAGATCATGAGCCATGACCATCACGCTGATCTGTGTGGCACAAGATGGTGATACTGATTTCACACAAACTAAATAACTGTGGAAAATGGTGATAAGGCTGTTACCTTCTTCACGACCTGTACATTGCAGAAACGTCCAGAAAAGTCAGAAAATGAACACATGCCCAGTGTATAAGACTGAATGAACCTTAATACCATACTGATAGACAAATGTGAAAACACTTACTACCAGACGGCCACAGTTTCCAGTATTTGCAACAGTAACAGCAATAATGTCTTTCTATCCATTTGTTTTGTAGTCTAACTCCCATCAAGGGACATTTAAAAAAAAACAACTAAATAAACACTCAGTAATTCCTTTCTGCCGGTCTCCCTGGCCTAGGTGTTAGTGACTTTCTCCATAATCCCGTATACTCTCGTGAGTAACGTGAATCGGTGGCGGTTCTCGTTGCGTCAGTAACTTAGGGGTATGTGAGCAGGTCGCTCAGAAAGCAATGGCAAACTACTGAGCATAATCTTGCCAAGAAATCAGCAATCAGCTGAAAGATGCTGATGTTGACAGCGATGTCTTGTAAAGATATGCGAGAAAAAAAATTCCTTTCTATTTTTCTTTGTAGCTTCTTTCCTCCCAAATGTTATGAAGGCAAACATGCATCATTCAATTCTATTTTTCTTTGTAGCTTCTTTCCTCCCAAAGGTTATCAAGGCAAATACACATCATTCAGTTCTATTTTTCTTTGTAACTTCTTTCCTCCTAAAGGTTATCAAGGCAAATACACATCATTCAGTTCTATTTTTCTTTGTAGCTTCTTTCCTCCTAAAGGTTATCAAGGCAAATACACATCATTCAGTTCTATTTATCTTTGTAGCTTCTTTCCTCCCAAATGTTATCAAAGCAAATATGCATCATTCAGTTCTATTTTTCTTTGTAACTTCTTTCCTCCTAAAGGTTATCAAGGCAAATACACATCATTCAGTTCTATTTTTCTTTGTAGCTTCTTTCCTCCTAAAGGTTATCAAGGCAAATACACATCATTCAGTTCTATTTATCTTTGTAGCTTCTTTCCTCCCAAATGTTATCAAAGCAAATATGCATCATTCAGTTATATTTTTCTTTGTAGCTTCTTTCCTCCCAAAGGTTCTCAAGGCAAATATGCATCATTCAATTCTATTTTTCTTAGTAGTTTCACTTCTACCACAGCGTATCAAAGGAAAAAACAGAAATCATCATGTGCCACACAGACAGCACGGACAGTCATGGTTGGCCATCTCACACAACCACCAGAGTCATGGTTGGCCATCTCACACAACCATCAGAGTCATGGTTGGCCATCTCACACAACCATCAGAGTCATGGTTGGCCATCTCACACAACCACCACCAGAGTCATGGTTGGCCATCTCACACAACCACCACCAGAGTCATGGTTGGCCATCTCACACAACCACCAGTCATGGTTGGCCATCTCACACAACCACCAGTCATGGTTGGCCATCTCACACAACCACCAGAGTCATGGTTGGCCATCTCACACAACCACCAGAGTCATGGTTGGCCATCTCACACAACCACAAGAGTCATGGTTGGCCATCTCACACAACCACCAGTCATGGTTGGCCATCTCACACAACCACCAGTCATGGTTGGCCATCTCACACAACCACCAGAGTCATGGTTGGCCATCTCACACAACCACCAGTCATGGTTGGCCATCTCACACAACCACCAGAGTCATGGTTGGTCATCTCACACAACCACCACCAGAGTCATGGTTGGCCATCTCACACAACCACCAGTCATGGTTGGCCATCTCACACAACCATCAGAGTCATGGTTGGCCATCTCACACAACCACCACCAGAGTCATGGTTGGCCATCTCACACAACCACCACCAGAGTCATGGTTGGCCATCTCACACAACCACCAGTCATGGTTGGCCATCTCACACAACCACCAGTCATGGTTGGCCATCTCACACAACCACCAGTCATGGTTGGCCATCTCACACAACCACCAGAGTCATGGTTGGCCATCTCACACAACCACCAGAGTCATGGTTGGCCATCTCACACAACCATCAGAGTCATGGTTGGCCATCTCACACAACCACCACCAGAGTCATGGTTGGCCATCTCACACAACCACCACCAGAGTCATGGTTGGCCATCTCACACAACCACCAGTCATGGTTGGCCATCTAACACAACCACCAGTCATGGTTGGCCATCTCACACAACCACCAGAGTCATGGTTGGCCATCTCACACAACCACCAGAGTCATGGTTGGCCATCTCACACAACCACCAGTCATGGTTGGCCATCTCACACAACCACTAGAGTCATGGTTGGCCATCTCACACAACCACCAGTCATGGTTGGCCATCTCACACAACCACCAGAGTCATGGTTGGCCATCTCACACAACCACCAGAGTCATGGTTGGCCATCTCACACAACCATCAGAGTCATGGTTGGCCATCTCACACAACCACCACCAGAGTCATGGTTGGCCATCTCACACAACCACCACCAGAGTCATGGTTGGCCATCTCACACAACCACCAGTCATGGTTGGCCATCTAACACAACCACCAGTCATGGTTGGCCATCTCACACAACCACCAGAGTCATGGTTGGCCATCTCACACAACCACCAGAGTCATGGTTGGCCATCTCACACAACCACCAGTCATGGTTGGCCATCTCACACAACCACTAGAGTCATGGTTGGCCATCTCACACAACCACCAGTCATGGTTGGCCATCTCACACAGCCACCAGAGTCATGGTTCAAGTCTGTGCTATGTCCCTATTATGTAATGTGGCGAGGCCATCCATATATTTATCTCTTTGTCTTCCCATTGCCTTTTTCCCATAAAGTTTGTCAGCTGTCACTAAGATTTCAAGTTTACTTCTCCTCATAACACGCACCAAATTCTTGACTGTCTGTGTCTAATTTCTCTAATGAATTTATGGTTTTCATCTGTTTCTGGAAGGACTGTGAGTCTCAAATCCTAGCTTACTAGCTATCTGTGAAGAAGATAGTCTGCTATTGCTTTCCTTCTAGGCAATGACCATACTGGTTGGTGACATTAGCCGTTATCTATAGAAAGAGCTCCTTTGTCTACCATCACAAACTTGAGACCATAAACAACAATTATCTATTGGCCTCTCTCAAGCTCAACACTCGCATGCATGAATCATTTCTATTTTTCTTTGCAGCCTCTCCTCTACCGGAGAATATCAAGGAAACTAAATATGCATACCCAACCATGATTTGCCAAACTCGGTACAGTGCTGTGTGGCAGCACATTGAACGTTATGTGTGTCAAAGCCATTTACAAACTAAATCGTGTGAATACTAAGCATAGACGCTCTATTGATAGACACTGCATGTGATACTTGACATAGACACAGTATAGATTACATGTGATACTGGACATAGACATAGTATAGATTACATGTGATACTTGACATAGACATAGTACATATTACATGTGATACTTGACATAGACACAGTATAGATTACATGTGATACTGGCCATAGACACAGTATAGATTACATGTGATACTTGACATAGACACAGTATAGATTACATGTGATACTGGACATAGACACAGTACAGATTACATGCGATACTGGACATAGACATAGTACATATTACATGTGATACTGGACATAGACACAGTATAGATTACATGTGATACTGGACATAGACACAGTATAGATTACATGTGATACTTGACATAGACACAGTATAGATTACATGTGATACTTGACATAAGACATAGTACAGATTACATGTGATACTGGAAATAGACATAGTACATATTACATGTGATACTGGACATAGACACAGTATAGATTACATGTGATTCTGGACATAGACATAGTACATATTACATGTGATACTGGACATAGACACAGTATAGATTACATGTGATACTTGACATAGACACAGTACAGATTACATGTGATACTGGACATAGACACAGTATAGATTACATGCGATACTGGACATAGACATAGTACATATTACATGTGATACTGGACATAGACACAGTATAGATTACATGTGATACTTGACATAGACACAGTATAGATTACATGTGATACTTGACATAGACACAGTACAGATTACATGTGATACTGGACATAGACACAGTATAGATTACATGTGATACTTGACATAGACACAGTATAGATTACATGTGATACTTGACATAGACACAGTACAGATTACATGTGATACTGGACATAGACACAGTATAGATTACATGTGATACTTGACATAGACACAGTATAGATTACATGTGATACTGGACATAGACACAGTATAGATTACATGTGATACTTGACATAGACACAGTATAGATTACATGTGATACTTGACATAAGACATAGTACAGATTACATGTGATACTGGAAATAGACATAGTACATATTACATGTGATACTGGACATAGACACAGTATAGATTACATGTGATTCTGGACATAGACATAGTACATATTACATGTGATACTGGACATAGACACAGTATAGATTACATGTGATACTTGACATAGACACAGTACAGATTACATGTGATACTGGACATAGACACAGTATAGATTACATGCGATACTGGACATAGACATAGTACATATTACATGTGATACTGGACATAGACACAGTATAGATTACATGTGATACTTGACATAGACACAGTACAGATTACATGTGATACTTGACATAGACACAGTATAGATTACATGTGATACTGGACATAGACACAGTATAGATTACATGTGATACTTGACATAGACACAGTATAGATTACATGTGATACTTGACATAGACACAGTGATAGTGCAAAAAGAGACAAAAGCCTACAACAGAAAAATCTATTCTAGGTTTCCGGTCACATACCCACTGTCATCTAACGATCTGCCCCATCACTCCTTATTTTGGGTACCATTGTACCGCACTTGCCAGATTGGCTGCTTGTCATATGTTTGAATCCCTATCATTGTGGATTTTACAAACTGACTCAGGCTCCCAGATCAAGCAAGCCTAAAATGGCTGCCAGGAAATGTCACGGAAGTAACGGTGGCTGGTGTGATATTGACCACAGCACCCATCGAGTGCCAATTGGTCTCTTAAAAATATAGGGTAAGCACCATATATAGCCAGCTCCATGGCGAAGGAGTTACCGATTTGGCGATTTGGCAGCAGACTGCCTTGCTTTGGTTTTGTACAAAATGGTATGGGTGCCGGTCATTCAGAAAGAAATGGCAAACTACTGAACGTAAACTTGCCAAGAAATCACAAACAGCAAAAAAATGCTGGGGTTGACTGCGACATCCTGTAAAGGATATGCAACTAATTAACCATATATCCAGTACACCTCAAGGTATGTAAAAGAGCCCTTTTACATTTACTCTTTATTTTCTATTCTGTCCACAGTTTGCTTACAAGTATATTTTAGATCATGACATATGAGATGACGTGACCAGTTTTCTTTCCTTATCATTTCTTTCCTCAAGCAACCAACTAACAAACCAAACAACTAATCAACGAACCAACTAACTAACAAACTAACTAACCATCTAGCTAACCAACTAAACTAATTGATCAACAAACTAACTAACCATCTAACTAACCAACTAAACTAATTGATCAACAAACTAACTAAACTAATTTATCAACAAACTAACTAACCATCTAACTAACCAACTAAACTAATTGACCAACAAACTAACTAACCATCTAACTAACCAACTAAACTAATTGATCAACAAACTAACTAACCATCTAACTAACCAACTAAACTAATTGATCAACAAACTAACTAACCATCTAACTAACCAACTAAACTAATTGACCAACCAAACATACAACCAACTAACCACATAACCACTTAACCACACAACCAATCACTCTTGCGATTCATTTAGACTTAATGGCAACAGTGTCACATCAGTGTTGAATGACACTTTCTGGCAGTTTATAAAGCTAGCCCTGTCTACATTATCAGTGGTAGCAAGTAATCTCTATACTGGCAGTGTCTCAAAGCGAGCTCACACCTAAAACTTACCAACCAACCAACAAACTAACCAACCAACAAACTAGATAATCAACAATACAACCAACCAACCAATCACACAACCAATTAACCAACCAATCACACAACCAACTAACCAACCAACAAACAAACTAAGTAACCATCCAACCTACTAATCAAGCAATCAACAAACTAATCAAACAACCAACCATACAACCAACCACTCTTGCCAGGCCATTAATTAAGACTTTATGGCAACAGTGTCACGTCAGTGTTGAATGACACTTTCTGACAGTCTTATTATAAAGCTAGCCCTGTCTACATTATCAGTGGCAGCAAATAACCTCACAAATTACTCTACTCCAGTTTTGCCTAAATTAAAGCACAATTCTATATACCCATAATATACATTAATATTACCAGTGCTGGAGAGAGTGTAAAAAAGACATGAAGCTTCAGAAGCACATACAGTCTGATATATTCAACTTCAGAAGCACATACAGTCTGATATATTCAACTTCAGAAGCACATACAGTTTGATATATTCAAATTTAGAAGCAAAGATAAATCTGTCATCATTATAAACAAAACCAATGTATCCAGAAACGGAAGCATATTAGCCAAATATATCTAACTTCAGAACAAGCATTGATGTATCCAGCTTCAAAAACAAATATAAAATAAAATCTCTCCATCTTCTGAAACACACACGGTTAAATCTATGCAGATTCTGAAGCACAAATATATGCAACAAATTTCAGAAGTACTGTAATTAGGCGTACCCAACTTCAAAAACACATAATTAGACTTGTCCAGCTTCAGAAATATGTGATAGATTTGTCCAGCTTCAGAAACATAGATAATTAGATTTGTTCGGCTTCAAAAACATGTGATAGATTTGTCCAGCTTCAGAAACACATATTAGATTTGTCCAGCTTCAGAAACATATATTAGATTTGTCCAGCTTCAAAAACATGTGATAGATTTGTTCAGCTACAGAATTAAATAAAGATAATTAGATTTGTCCAGCTTCAAAAACATTTGATAGATTTGTCCAGCTTCAGAAACACAGATAAGTAGATTTGTCCAGCTTCAAAAACATGTGATAGATTTGTCCAGCTTCAAAAACATGTGATAGATTTGTCCTGCTTCAGAAATAAAGATAATTAAACCTCTCCAGCTTCAGAAACATATATAACTAGATCTGGCCAGCTTAAGAAACACATATTTGTCAGGTTTCAGAAACACACATAACTAGATATGTCCAGCTTTAAAAACATATAATTAGACATAACTTCAGAAACACATATAATTAGACGTAATTTAAGAAACACATATAACTCGATCTGTCCAGCTTTAGAAACACACATAATTAGACTAACATCAGAAACACATATATTCAGATCTGTCCAGCTTTATAAAAACATATGATTAAACATGTCCAACTTCAGAAGCATAAACAGTGAGATCTACCCAGCTTCAGAAGAGCATATGGTTAGATCAAGCCAACTTTAGAAACAATACCCAGCTTCAGAAGAGCATATGGTTAGATCAAGCCAACTTTAGAAACAATACCCAGCTTCAGAAGAGCATATGGTTAGATCAAGCCAACTTTAGAAACAATACCCAGCTTCAGAAGAGCATATGGTTAGATCAAGTCAACTTTAGAAACAATACCCAGCTTCAGAAGAGCATATGGTTAGATCAAGTCAACTTTAGAAACAATACCCAGCTTCAGAAGAGCATATGGTTAGATCAAGTCAACTTTAGAAACAATACCCAGCTTCAGAAGAGCATATGGTTAGATCAAGCCAACTTTAGAAACAAAGACAGATAAATACATCCAACTTCAGAAACAAGACTTGACAATTCTATCCAACTCCAAAACCAAAATAGTTAGATTCACCCAACTTTATCAGCAAAAAAACGTTCAAAGAGCCAACAAGCATCTACATCAAGCTAGTGCTGAAATAATGAACAATGAAGCACAATAATCTATATCTGTTATGCTGCACTTGTCATTAAGCAAGTAAAAATATTATCATGAACTGCAGTGAGAAAGATATGCCCAACCTACCGTGAAAACTGCCTATGTTAACAGTGAGAAAGATATGCTTAACCTACAAGAAATCTGCTTTTGTTAACTGATTCAGTGCCAAACAAAATAGTAGGTTTAGACCAGACATGGTGCATGGCCAAATGAACAATATTATAATGTAATTTCGTTTCCCTGAGCTTTAAATTGTGGAAGATATCTCAAAACAAAGCAAATAACATGATGACCCTTGTATGGCGATATATTGTACTTCTGTCCAAATGAGAGATGAAATTTGGTGATATATTATCCTTTAACACTGAATCAGTTAACAGTTGTGAATATTGTACAGATGAAGTTACCATTCATCTCCATTCATCTGATCCACGGCCTATCGCAATAAAGAACAAATTACAAGTACAATACTTGCAAGGACACTATTCAAAATTATTAACAATACACAGTCCTGTATTCAAACTTGGTAAGACACTGTGACAAAGAGGTTACGAATGCAATTAATAATCCTGCATGCTGCGTTTGAAACTCAGCTGCGGGTGATTTGGAAGCAGTATGCCAACAATGATATGAGTGGCAGTCATTCAGAAAGCAATGGCAAACCACAGAACGTAAACTTGCTAAGAAATCACAAACAGCCAAAAAATACTGGAGTTACCTGCGCTGTCCTGTAAAGGATATGCAACTAACAAAAGGCCCTATGTTATATACTGCTTGGTAAACCCTTGTTGAACACAGTTTACTAAATGTAATTTATAAAACATTTGAACTCATATAACGGATGAATCGCTAAAAAAAATAGTTGACAATATCAGTTGGGGAGCTAAAATGGCGTAGTGACTAGACGCTGACCTGACAACTCGGTGGTCAAGGGTTTCAATTTGTATTCAGGCAGGTTTTATTAAAACATGACCTGAGCTTCCAGGTCGACCCAGCATAAAAAGGTACCAAGAAATGTCTTGGACAGTAAAAGTTGCCACTGTGATGCTGACCACATCACCCATCGAGTGCTGATTGGTCTATAAAAGTATGGGTCTAGCACAGTTTACCCAAAACATGTTAAGGCATGTAATAAAGGGTCCTTTACAGAATCAGCCTCCTGCAGGGTAAGAAATAAGCCTCTTTGGTTCGTTGCAACCTATGACACTGACTCCCTAGGGCAGACTATAGGATTAGCCGCACACACCTGTAGATGACTGCATGATTAGTGTACAGGTGACAGTGGTCACAGCTGACGAATGTGATCAACCTCATTCAGCTTGAACTCAAGTATTTCATCACCAATTGTTTGCTCTTTCAGTATCACCACAGCTGTCCTGTAGTAAGTGTTCCCTCAGACAGCACACAGCTGTCCTGTAGTAAGTGTTCCCTCAGACAGCACACAGCTGTCCTGTAGTAAGTGTTCCCTCAGAAGCACACAACTGTGCCTGTAGATGGTGCGCCCTCAGACAGCAAACAACTGTGACTATATATGGGGCGCCCTCACACAGGAGCACACAACTGTGCCTATATCAGGTGCTCCCTCACACAGAAGCACACAACTGTGCCTATATATGGTGCACCCTCACACAGAAGCACACAACTGTGCCTGTATCAGGTGCTCCCTCACACAGAAGCACACAACTGTGCCTATATCTGGTGCTCCCTCACACAGAAGCACACAACTGTGCCTATATCAGGTGCTCCCTCACACAGAAAGCACACAGTTGTGCCTATAGATGGTGCTCCCTCACACAGAAGCACACAACTGTGCCTGTATCAGGTGCTCCCTCACACAGAAAGCACACAACTGCACTGGAGCTGGCGCTCCCTCACACAGAAAGCACACAACTGCCCTGTAGCTGGTGCTCCCTCAGATGTGCACAGCTATGTCTGTATCAGGTGCTCGCTCCTCTGTATTGAAACAATTATTTTCTCAACCAGTTTAATTCTTGGTTTGACCTTGGTATATTAAAAAAACCATCCAAGATGTCCCTAGGAAAGTAAAGTTGTCCAGTGCAGTAATGTCCATACCATGCCTCGTGTGTTGTTTGGCTACTGAAAAATATGAGCTTAACCATAATTTCCAAAATGCTTTAATGGTATATAAACAAAATAAGCTTATTATTTACTTTCTACAGATTCTGAGAATGTGACAGTAAAACTGGTGCAATTGCGTAGTTGCTAACATTCTGACAGAAAAGCTGTTGCAGTAGTGCAGTTGCTAGCACACTTGCCTGCCAAGCCAGCAGCCATGTGTTCAAATCCATATCACGGCAGCTTTAAATTGATCTGGGCTCCCAGGTCGACCTAGTCTAAGTTGGGTACCATGAAATATCCTGAGAAGTAAAGTCAGATGGATGCTATTGGCCACATCTCCCATCATGTACTGATGCTCATGTGATACAAATATGGGGCTAGCACCATATACCCTACACATCTCAAGGTGTGGAGAAGGGTCCTTTGCTTTACTTTTTTACAGAATAAAAAAAAATTGGCAGCAATATAAATCACAGACAGTAGAGAAACCCTCACCTCATTCACTTCCCATCCTTCAGCTTCTCCAGCCAAGCTGTAGTGTTGCTTTCTTAGCTCTCCCAGTTTTCGTCTTTCTTTCTCCAAGTTCGATTCTAGCTCCATGACACGGATCTACACCGGATGTGAGAGGACAATGAAAATGCTGAAGTTATTTCATGTGGCAAAAATAATCAAATACTTTCTGAAGGCAACCTTCTGATAGTTTGTGGGCAACACAGCCAGACATGTTGGTTTTGTAACAAAATCAGAGAGCATATCTTCGTAAAGTGTAATCTGGAATTTTCCGGGTGGAGTGGCTAGCATCGATTGACAGGACGGAGACTGCAAGCACATTAAAGGATTTTCTGCCAAAGGCATGCACGTGTGTGTCCCCACACACCTGTTCAATGAACCGGGGCATGCACGTGTGTGTCCCCACACACCTGTTCACTGAACCGGCTAATAGATGAGCTGCTGCTGCCCCTCTGGGTGGAGAGTTACTTTGTGATAATGGTGATGTGGCCAAGGCTGCATGGAATCAGGCAGAGAGTACAGCTGAACAGATGGAATATCAATTTCTGGGAAGACTGGTTGAGAAGGGACATCGTATCTATATCTAGAAAGACTGGCTGAGAAGGGACATAACCATATCTGGGAAGACTGGCTGAGTAGGGACATAGTATCCATTTCTGGAAAGACTGGCTAAGAAGGGACATAGTATCCATATCTGGGAAGACTGGCTGAGAAGGGAGTGAGTAGAGTGTCTGAGCAATACTCGAGAGTAAAGGAAAAACCAGGCATACTTTTAATGAATTGCTACTGTTATTTTCAGCAGGGGAACACTTTGGTGGCTGTTGAGGAGCATGTGCAGGGAAATCCTGAGTACAGTGATGCCGATTCTTAAATTCAATATTCAGTACACCTCCTGAATAGAACAACAGTCAACCAATGAATAGAACCAGCATTATGGATGCTCTTTGAGAGTTCAGCCAAAATTAATGAATTGTGTTCTTTAGCTTAGTAATATTGTATACATGGAAAAAGAAACATGAATGTCTAGAAAAGACAATTATGGTGGGAAGTGTATTGGAGAGGTGGAGAAGAAGATCATAACATAGATGCATTCAAGATGTGATAGATGATCCCAACAGAATTCTTTAGCTAACTGGACATGGCATATTTGGTTAACTTGGTATACGTAGCACTTGGTAATTGCATGTTCTTGACATGATGTCACATTCAACCCCAGGATGTATTAGCTGTTTTCAATTTTCTACGCAGTTTTACATTCAGTAGTTTGCCATTGCTGTCTGCATGGAGAGCTCATACCACTGTGAAAAAGAATGCAAAGCGATCTCCTTATGCATCATCTGCATACTTGTAGCACTTGTTAAATGCATGTTCTTCACAGGATGACAATCAACCCCAGTATGTATTGGCCGTTTACAATTTTCTTAGCACTTTTACATTCAGTAGTGTGCCGTTGCTTTCTGCACAACCACGCTCATACCATTGTGAAAAAGAACGCAAGGCGATCTGCTCCCACGTCATCTGCAGCTGACTTCGAAGCAAGAATGCCAGGATTGCTAACCCACACCCATTACTCCTAAGACACAGACATTGAACAATATGTAGCACATTGCTAAGAAATAAATACAAGAAATAAAACAGAAAGATTACTAAAGCTTAAAACAGATACTGACCTGACACTGCATCTCCAGTTTCTTAGTTTGATGTAGGGACATAGACGAAAAGTCCATGAGATCTGAAATGTGGCAATGTTAGGATTATTTTCGAAATTTGATAACAAATATGAGATTATAAGATATTGTGCAAGATTGATTATGATTATGCAGAAAATTTAATGTTATTACACGGATGGGTCTGTGGGGAGAGGCAAACAAAGTGGGCAGGGTTTCACTGCAAAAGTTAAGGGACGCTGTGTAAAAGAGGAGGTTCTGGCATAAGATACCATGGCTTCCAGCATGAGAATGGAAGTGGTGGCTGTAATGGCGGTGTTGCGATGTCAGGAGAGTAGTACAAAATGACACGTTGTGTTTGTAACAGTCTCACAAAGCATGACACTTAAAATACACACTAGTGTGTTCCACGTTGAGTGGCTTACATTGCTCGATAGGACGTAGGTCAAGAGTATATTATGGATTTTCTGCCAATGGCGTGCAAGTATGCTAGGAAATGAATTGGCTGATAGACTGGCCGCTTCTTTGGGTGGTGAGCTACTAAAGGACAAGGTTGGCATGGTGAAGACTCTCTGGGACCGAGTGGTAAGTGCAGCAAAACACATAGAGGATCTATACATAGAGAGGCTGATTCAGCGGGGAGTGGGCCAAGGTTCTGAATGACATGACACTCAAGGTATAGTGAAAACTGCGGGTGAGTGTTTAACCAGGCGGTCACTGGTACTGTCAGCATGGGAATTCTTCACTGGTTACTGAATAAGTGGATGGAGCATGCGGGGCAATGTCACATCCTAGTTCTCCAGCAGAAGTTGAATGGTCTGGAAACTGACTGAATTATTTCACTGTGAAATTCCTGATGACCTACAGACAGTGAGAGATAGAAAGAGCAGGAGAAGCAGAAGAATAATAATAAGAGGAGGAGGAGGAGGAGGAGGAGGAGGAGGAGGAGGAGGAGGAGGAGGAAATAAAATAGCAGAAGAAGGATAACAAAAAGAAGAGAAGGATGAGGGAGAGAGGAAGAAAAAGAGGAGAAGGGAGAAGAAGAAAATGTAGAGGAGGGAAAGGAGGAGGAGAAGCAATTGAAGAACAAGAAGAAGAGAAGGAGGAGGAGGAAGGAAAGACAAATAATGTTTGTGTGCATGAGAGAGGGGGGGGAGGGGAGGAGGGGGGAGGGAGAGAGAGGAGGAGAGAGAGAGAGAGAGAGAGAGAGAGAGAGGAGAGAGAGAGAGAGAGAGAGAGAGAGAGAGAGAGAGAGAGAGAGAGAGAGAGAGAGAGAGAGAGACCACTGATCCAATAAAACTTCAACAAATACATTGAATCACATAATGTACAATTACTTTTTAAAGCATGACTTACTCTGGTCTTCAACAATCTGAGCTGCCGATTTGGCCGATGCCACCACATTAGCTGTTGCCTGGTTGACGACTTTAGAGGCCGAGGAGAGAGCTGCCAGATTTTTGCTGTCCCTTTCTGCCTTAACTTTTGAGGACACAACCAACTGGGCTGTGCTAGCGGCTATTTCATGTGCACAAGCCATGATTTCCTCAAACTTTCCCTTGCCACTGACTACCCTGTCTGCTGTGTCACTGTTAGCATAAAACATACAAATGAATGAACATAAAACATACAAATGAATGAACATAAAACATACAAATGAATGAACATAAAACATACAAATGAATGAACATAAATCACAAGATTTATTTTGGTGCTCGCTCGCTTTGAACTCAAGCGTAGTCCATACACATTATCTATAGTAGTGGTGGACTGAATTTTGCATGTGGATTAGCTTTCCCTATTAACAGTGTCCCTCGCCATCAGGCAAACCCACTCCGACTTCAGAGGTATTTGTAATTTACATCCCCAAGTCAAGGACGATAGGTCAACATTTTAGTCCAACTGTCCGGTGTAGGGGCTGAACCACTTACCTCGGCATCAGCACACTGGATGTTTAAGAACACGCGTTCTTACCCATTTGACCATGCTGACCTGCATAAAACATGAGATGAAAGCCAAAAAAACAAATCTGACAAGTCTACAGCTTTCAGGAACCTGCTGTGTTTATGTGAACTATTATAATCATCACATTTCTGTAGGCCTGAGTGCACGGAAGAATAGGAAGCCAATCTTTCCCTTCTATAATATATGATGATAAAACAATAAAACAAAGAAATTGTTAATATTTTGGTCACTTGAAACGTTATGAAAGTTTGGAGAGAACAATAATGGATGGGTATATGCCCAGGAAGAAAGGAAGAGGAAGGCCAAGGAGAAGATGGATGCATGATGTGGCGGATGATCTCCAGATGAGTGTATCGGATGCGGGACATCTTGCTTATGTCTGAGAAGTTTTCCAGAAGGTTGTTATGGGAGCAAAATTCTGCAAAGGACATGCTACTGAATGAATTAATGAAAATATGATGAGATCTGACAGAGAACTATCGTCTGACCAGGCTCATGAGAACAACAGTAGTAAAGTGGACAGATGCTTGCCTTCAAGCCTGGTGGTCATGTATTCAAATCCATGAAGGGGTGGATGTTTAAAGCTGACTGTTGAACTGGACGTCCAGGTCGACCCAGACTAAAATGAATACTGGAAAGTGTCTTGGGAAGTAAAGGTGGCTTTCAAGATAATGACCATATCACCCACTGAGTGCCATGTCTATTAACATATGGGTTTAGCCCCATATGCCTTCAGGGATGTAAAAGGGTCCTCTACTTACTTACTTACTTACCTTACTGGTTCCAGAGAAGTGACTTTCTTTTAAACTTTGATAAGGTTTTCTCACTGTATGTAGAACCCATTGCCAATGTCTTTTCCTCAATGACTGATTAACATCTGTCCTCTACTTACACTATTTCATATGCCTTACTGATTCCAGAGAAATGACTTCCTATTTTTACTATGATCAGGTTTTCTCACTGTGTCGAATCCATTGCCAATGTCTTTTCCATCAACATCTGTCCTCTACTTACACTTTTCATTTACCATATCAATTCCAGAGAAATGACTTTCTATTTGTTGAATTCATTGCCGGCACCTTTTCCTCAATGACTGATTCACTGGAATCTGTCTAGTCCTCTCCTTAAGCTCTTCATTAGTGATTCTGTCATACCATTTTCATCCTTCTATTTCCTTCTATTTCGCGCAGGCATCAGTTAATGAATGTTTGCTGGTTTATCAGTAATTGTTTTAGTCATTCTCCATGTTCCTGATCCCCACAGCAGTACTGATTGTGTTACATTTAAATCTTCTAAGTTTGGCACTAGACTGAAATTTGTTTTATGTCCACAAATTTACTAATGCTATCAAAGCCTTAACTATCCAAGACCAAATAAGAAATGATGTTATCAGACAGACAGTGGGATCAACACCTTGTGCCGCATATATTGAAAGACAGAAGATAAAATGGTTTGGCCATCTCGTTAGAAAGAAGAGAAAGTCGTCAGTGAATTCCATATCATCAAGCTGCCCTAACACAGTTCATTGAATTTCAAAACAATGTATCCCTTAGAGAATTTAAACACAGAAGTCACAAACAATATGTTGCACGATTTATTGCCTGGCATATTTTGCTGCACCTTGACAGGTGCACACTGCATTTATCAATACCAATCTGACTGCCAAGCAACTTACATAGGTAGAACGGTAAGTCAAATAGCAAATTGAGTAGCTGAGAAAATACCACTGTGGGTGCAAAAAGGGAATTAATCAGTCTTCAGGAATCCTTGTGCAGTTGAAAGGCTATAGAATACCCTCCTAGTCAATATCTCAACAACTTATAAACTACAGCCATAATGTGAACAGGAAAAAAGCACTTCATATACTGTATTTTTGGGTGAATTTTTTTTTTTTTTTGAAAAAACGGGGTTTTTTTGAAGTTTACCATTCATCTCCATTCATCTGATCCACGGCCTATCGCAATAAAGAACAAATTACAAGTACAATACTTGAAAGGGACACTATTCAAAATTATTAACAATACACAGTCCTGTATTCAAACTTGGTAAGACACTGTGAAAAAAGGTTACGAATGCAATTAATAATCCTGCATGCTGCGTTTGAAACTCAGCTGCGGGTGTTTGGGGAAGCAGTATGCCAACAATGATATGAGTGGCAGTCTTTCAGAAAGCAATGGCAAACCACAGAACGTAAACTTGCTAAAAAACACAAACAGAAAAAAATACTGGAGTTACCTGCGCTGTCCTGTAAAGGATATGCAACTAACAAAGGCCCTATGTTATATACTGCTTGGTAAACCCTTGTTGAACACATTTTACTAAATGTAATTTATAAAACATTTAAACCCATATAACGGATGAATCGCTAAAAAAAATAGTTGACAATATCAGTTGGGGAGCTAAAAGGGCGTAGTGACTAGACGCTGACCTGACAACTCGGTGGTAAAGGGGTTTCAATTTGTATTCAGGCGGGTTTTTATTAAAACATGACCTGAGCTTCCAGGTCGCCCCGCATAAAAAGGTACCAAGAAATGTCTTGGAAGTAAAAGTTGCCACTGTGATGCTGACCACATCACCCATCGAGTGCTGATTGGTCTATAAAAGTATGGGTCTAGCATAGTATCCCCAAAAACATTTTAAAGGGCATGTAATAAAGGGTCCTTTACAGAATCAGCCTCCTGCAGGGTAAGAAAAAGCCTCTTTGGTTCGTTGAAACCTATGACACTGACTCCCTAGGGCAGACTATAGGTTTAGCCGCACACACCTGTAGATGATGGTATGATTAGTATACAGGTGACAGTGGTCACAGCTGACGATGTGATCAACCTCATTTAGTTTGAACTTAAGTATTTCATCACCAATTGTTTGCTCTTTCAGTATCACCACAGCTGTCCTGTAGTAAGTGTTCCCTCAGACAGCACACAGCTGTCCTGTAGTAAGTGTTCCCTCAGACAGCACACAGCGTCCTGTAGTAAGTGTTCCCTCAGAAGCACACAACTGTGCCTGTAGATGGTGCGCCCTAAACAGCAAACAACTGTGACTATATATGGGGCGCCCCACACAGGAGCACACAACTGTGCCTATATCAGGTGCTCCCTCAGACAGAAGCACACAACTGTGCCTGTATCAGGTGCTCCCTCAGACAGCACACAACTGTGCCTGTATCAGGTGCTCCCTCAGACAGAAGCATACAACTGTGCCTGTATCAGGTGCTCCCTCAGACAGAAGCACACAACTGTGCCTGTATCAGGTGCTCCCTCAGACAGCACACAACTGTGCCTGTATCAGGTGCTCCCTCAGACAGCACACAACTGTGCCTGTATCAGGTGCTCCCTCAGACAGAAGCACACAACTGCATGGAGCTGGCGCTCCCTCACACAGAAAGCACACAACTGCCCTGTAGCGGTGCTCCCTCAGATGTGCACAGCTATGTCTGTATCAGGTGCTCGCTCCTCTGTATTGAAACAATTATTTTCTCAACCAGTTTAATTCTTGGTTTGACCTTGGCATGTTAAAAAAAACGTCCAAGATTTCCCTTGGAAAGTAAAGTTGTCCAGTGCAGTAAAGTCCATACCATGCGTCGTGTATTGTTTGGCTGCTGAAAAATATGAGCTTAACCATAATTTCCAAAATGCTTTAATGGTATATAAACAAAATAAGCTTTTTATTTACTTTCTACAGATTCTGAGAATTCTTACAGTAAAGTTGTTGCAATAGCGCAGTTGCTAAAATTCTGACAGCAAAGCTGTTGCAGTAGTGCAGTTGCTAGCACACTTGCCTGCCAAGCCAGCAGTCATGTGTTCAAATCCACATCAAGGCAGCTTTAAATTGATCTGGGCTCCCAGGTCGACCCAGCTTAAAATGAGTACCATGAAATATCCTGAGAAGTCAGGCGGATGATATTGGCCACATCTTCCATCATGTGCTGATGATCATGTGATACAAATATGGGGCTAGCACCATATACCCTACACATCTCAAGGTGTGGAGAAGGGTCCTTTACTTTACTTTTTTTAGAGATTAAACAAAAACAAAAACAAACTGGCAGCAATACAAATCACAGACAGTAGAGAAACCCTTACCTCATTCACTTCCCATCCTTCAGCTTCTCCAGCCAGACTGTAGTGTTGCTTTCTCAGCTCTCCCAGTTTTTGTCTTTCTTTCTCCAAGTTCGACTCTAGCTCCATGACCCGGATCTACACCGGATGTGAGAGGAAAATGAAAATGCTGAAGTTATTTCATGTGGCAAAAATAATCAAATACTTCCTGATGGCAACCTTCTGATAGTTTGTGGGCAACACAGCCAGACACGTTGGTTTTGTAACAAAATCAGAGCGTATATCTTCGAAAAGTGTAATCTGGAATTTTCCGGGTGGAGTGGCTAACATCGATTGACAGGACGGAGACTGCAAGCACATTAAAGGATTTTCTGCCAAAGGCATGCACATGTGTGTCCCCACACACCTGTTCAATGAACCAGCTAATAGATGAGCTGCTGCTGTCCCTCTGGGTGTAGAGCTACTTTGTGATAATGGTGATGTGGCCAAGGCTATATGGAATCAGGCAGAGAGTACAGCTGAGCAGATGGAATATCCATTTCTGGGAAGACTGGCTGAGAAGGGACATAGTATCTATATCTAGAAAGACTGGCTGAGAAGGGACATAACCATATCTGGGAAGACTGGCTGAGTAGAGACATGATATCCATTTCTGGAAAGACTGGCTAAGAAGGGACATAGTATCCATATCTTGGAAGACTGGCTGAAAAGGGGAGTGAGTAGAGGTTGAGCAATACTCGAGAGTAAAGGACAAACCAGGTATACATTTAATGAATTGCTACTTTTTTTCAGCAGGGGAACATTTTGGGTGGCTGTTGAGGAGCATGTGCGGGGGTATCCTGAGTATAGTGATGCCGATTCTTAAATTCAATATTCAGTACACCTCCTGAATAGAACAACAGTCAACCAATGAATAGAACCAGCATTATGGATGCTCTTTGAGAGTTCAGCCGAAATTAATGAATTGTGTTCTTTAGCTTAGTAATATTGTATACATGGAAAAAGAAACATGAATGTCTAGAAAAGACAATTGTGGTGGGAAGTGTATTGGAGAGGTGGAGAAGAAGACCATAACATAGATGCATTCAAGATGTGATAGATCAGTGGTTCTCAACCGGTGGGGAATTCCCCCCCAGGGGGGAATTTTGGGGTTTCCAGGGGGGGAATGAAGATTATTTCAAGATCTCGTTAATACAAGAACCGATTACTTTATCTTGTTTTTCCTTTCATACTTTACGCTTCTGTACGTATCACCCTTCTGAAATTCATTTTATAACGTAAGTAGATTCGCAAATCACATTTTATGTAGATGTCTAGACTTGTTTTAGTATGTGCTATTAAATTTAGCTTCAATTATTACATATACTGTGGGGGGGGGGGGGAAATTTTTTTGGGGAGGAAATACGAAAGGGGGGGAAATGACGTTCTAAAAATATGGTAAGGGGGAATGATGTCCTAAAAATATGGTGGGGGGGGGAATGACGTCCTAAAAATATGGTGAAGGGGGGAACGGACCAAAAAAGGTTGAGAAACACTGTGATAGATGATCCCAACAGAATTCTTTAGCTAACTGTACATGGCATATTTGGTTAACTTGGTATATGTAGCACTTGTTAATTGCATGTTCTTGACAGGATGTCACATTCAACCCCAGGATGTATTGGCTGTTTACAATTTTCTACGCAATTTTACATTCAGTAGTTTGCCATTGCTGTCTGCATGAAGACGCTCATACCACTGTGAAAAAGAATGCAAAGCGATCTCCTTATGCATCATCTGCATACTTGTAGCACTTGTTAAATCCATGTTCTTGACAGGATGACAATCAACCCCTGTATGTATTGGCTGTTTACAATTTTCTTAGCACTTTTACATTCAGTAGTTTGCCGTTGCTTTCTGCATGACCACGTTCATACCATTGTGAAAAGGAACGCAAGGTGATCTGCTCCCATGTCATCTGCAGCTGACTTCGATCTGCTCCCATGTCATCTGCAGCTGACTTCGATCTGCTCCCATGTCATCTGCAGCTGACTTCGAAGCAAGTATGCCAGGATTGCTAACCCACACCCACTACCCCTAAGACACAGACATTGAACAATATGTAGCACATAGCTAAGAAATAAATGCAAGAAATAAAACAGAAAGATTACTAAAGCTTAAAACAGGTACTGACCTGACACTGCATCTCCAGTTTCTTAGTTTGATGTAGGGACATAGACGAAAAGTCCATGAGATCTGAAATGTGGCAATGTCAGGATTATTTTTGAAATTTAATAACAAATAACAGATTATAAGATACTGTGCACGATTGATTATGGTTATGCAGAAAATTTAATGCTATTACACGGATGGGTCTGTGGGGAGAGGCAAACAAAGTGGGCAGGGTTTCACTGCAAAAGTTAAGGGACACTGTGTAAAAGAGGAGGTTCTGGCATAGGATACCATGGCTTCCAGCATGAGAATGGAAGTGGTGGCTGTAATGTCGGCGTTGCGATGTCAGGAGAGTAGTACAAAATGACACGTTGTGTTTGTAACAGTCTCACAAAGCATGACACTTAAAATACACACTAGTGTGTTCCACGTTGAGTGGCTTACATTGCTCAATAGGACGTAGGTCAAGAGTATATTATGGATTTTCTGCCAATGGCGTGCAAGTGTGCTAGGAAATGAATTGGCTGATAGACTGGCCGCTTCTTTGGGTGGTGAGCTACTAAATGACAAGGTTGGCATGGTGAAGACTCTCTGGACCGAGTGGTAAGTGTAGCAAAAACATAAGGATCTATACATAGAGAGGCTGATTCAGCGGGAGTGGGCCAAGGTTCTGAATGACATGACACTCAAGTATAGTGAAAACTGCGGGTGAGTGTTTAACCGGGCGGTCCTGGTACTGTCAGCATGGGAATTCTTCACTGGTTACTGATAAGTGGAGGGAGCATGCGGGGCAATGTCACATCCTAGTTCTCCAGCAGAAGTTGAATGGTCTGGAAACTGACTGAATTATTTCACTGTGAAATTCCTGATGACCTACAGACAGTGAGAGATAGAAAGAGCAGGAGAAGCAGAAGAATAATAAGAAGAGGAGGAGGAGGAGGAGGACGAGGAGGAGGAGGAGGAAGTAAAATAGCAGAAGAAGGATAACAAAAAGAAGAGGAGGATGAAGGAGAGAGGAAGAAAAAGAGGAAAAGGGAGAAGAAGAAGATGTAGAGGAGGGAAAGGAGGAGGAGAAGCAATTGAAGAACAAGAAAAAGAGAAGGAGGAGGGGGAAAGGGAAAAGACAAATAATGTTTGTGTGCAAGAGAGAGGGAGGGGGGGAAGGAGGGAGGGAGAGAGAGAGAGAGAAGAGAGAGAGGGGAAGAGAGAGGGGAGAGAGAGAGAGAGAGAGAGAGAGAGAGAGAGAGAGAGAGAGAGAGAGAGAGAGAGAGAGAGAGAGAAACCACTGATCCAATAAAACTTCAACAAATACATTGAATCACATAATGTACAATTACTTTTTAAAACATGACTTACTCTGGTCTTCAACAATCTGAGCTGCCGATTTGGCTGATGCCACCACATTAGCTGTTGCCTGGTTGACGACTTTAGAGGCCGAGGAGAGAGCTGCCAGATTTTTGCTGTCCCTTTCTGCCTTAACTTTTGAGGACACAACCAACTGGGCTGTACTAGCGGCTATTTCATGTGCACAAGCCATGATTTCCTCAAATTTTCCCTTGCCACTGACTACCCTGTCTGCTGTGTCACTGTTGGCATAAAAAAAACAAATGAATGAACATAAAACATACAAATGAATGAACATAAAACATACAAAAGAATGAACATAAAACATACAAATGAATGAACATAAAAATACAATGAATTAACATAAACATACAAAGAATTAACATAAATCACAAGATTTATTTTGGTGCTCGCTCGCTTTGAACTCAAGCGTAGTCAATACACACTTATCTATTAGTAGTGATGGACTGAATTTTGCATGTGGATTAGCTTTCCTATTAACAGTGTCCCTCGCCATCAGGCAAACCCACTCCGACTTCAAGGGTATTTGTAATTTACGATCCCAAGTCAAGGACGATAGGTCAACATTTTAGTCCCAACTGTCTGGTGTAGGGGGCTGAACCACTTTACCCTCGGCATCAGCACCCTGGATGTTTATAGAACCACGCTGTTCTTACCCATTTGACCATGCTGACCTGCATAAAACATGAGATGAAAGCAAAAAACAACAAATCTGACAAGTCTACAGCTTTCAGGAACCTGCTGGTTTATGTGAACTATTATAATCATCACATTTCTGTAGGCCTGACTGCACGGAAGAAAAGGAAGCCCAAACTTTTCCCCTTTTATAATATATGATGATAAAAAAATAAAAAAAAGAAATTGTTAATATTTTGGTCAATTGAAACGTTATGAAAATTTGGGGAGAACAATAATGGATGGGGTTTTTGCCCAGGAAGAAAGGAAGAGGAAGGCCAAGGAGAAGATGGATGCATGATGTGGCGGATGATCTCCAGATGAGTGTATTGGATGCGGGACATCTTGTTTATGTCTGAGTTTTCCAGAAGGTTGTTATGGGAGCAAAATTCTGCAAAGGACATGCTACTGAATGAATGAATGAAAATATGATGAGATCTGACAGAGAACTATCGTCTGACCAGGCTCATGAGAAAGGCAGTAGTAAAGTGGACAGATGCTTGCCTTCAAGCCTGGTGGTCATGTATTCAAATCCATGAAGGGGTGGATGTTTAAAGCCTTCATAACATTTGGGAGGAAAGAAGCTACAAAGAAAAATAGAAAGGAATTTTTTTTCTCGCATATCCTTTACCCAGACTAAAATGAATACTGGAAAGTGTCTTGGGAAGTAAAGGTGGCTTTCAAGATAATGACCATATCACCCACTGATGCCATGTCTATTAACATATGGGTTTAGCCCCATATGCCTTCAGGGATGTAAAAGGTCCTCTACTTACTTACTTACCTTACTGGTTCCAGAGAAGTGACTTTCTTTAAAATTTGATAAGGGTTTTTCCCCGTATGTAGAACCCATTGCCAATGTCTTTTCCTCAATGACTGATTAACATCTGTCCTCTACTTACACTATTTCATATGCCTTACTGATTCCAGAGAAATGACTTCCCATTTTTTTCTATGATCAGGTTTTCTCACTGTGTCGAATCCATTGCCAATGTCTTTTTCCCCAATGACCGATCAACATCTGTCCTCTACTTACACTTTTAATTTACCATATCAATTTCCCGAGAAATGACTTTCTATTTGTTGAATTCATTGCCGGCACCTTTTCCTCAATGACTGATTCAGGAATCTGTCTAGTCCTCTCCTTAAGCTCTTCATTAGTGATTCTGTCATACCATTTTCATCCTTCTATTTCCTTCTATTTCGCGCAGGGATCAGTAATGAATGTTTGCTGGGTTTTTCAGTAATTGTTTTAGTCATTCTCCATGTTCCTGATCCCCACAGCAGTACTGATTTTGTTACATTTAAATCTTCTAATTTGGCACTAGACTGAAATTTTTTTTTATGTCCACAAATTTACTAAACTATCAAAGCCTTAACTATCCAAGACCAAAAAAGAAATGATGTTATCAGACAGACAGTGGGATCAACACCTTGTGCCGCATATATTGAAAGACAGAAGATAAAATGGTTTTTGGGCCCTCTCGTTAGAAAGAAAAGAAAGTCGTCAGTGAATTCCATATCATCAAACTGCCCTAACACAGTTCATTGAATTTCAAACAATGTATCCCTTAGAGAATTTAAACACAGAAGTCACAAAAAATAGTTGCACGATTTAAATTTCCTGGGATATTTTGCTGCACCTTGACAGGTGCACACTGCATTTATCAATACCAATCTGACTGCCAAGCAACTTACATAGGTAGAACGGTAAGTCAAATAGCAAATTGAGTAACTGAGCAAATACCACTGTGGGCACAAAAGGGAATTAATCAGTCTTCAGGAATCCTTGTGCAGTTGAAAGGCTATAGAACACCCTCCTCGTCAATATCTCAACATCTTATAAACTACAGCCATAATGTGAACAGGAAAAAAGCACTTCATATACTGTATTTGACGAACAATAAATGACTGCTCAAATATAGCAAGGGTTAGCAATTATGAGGCTCCAGCAATTCCCATGCAAACAGAAAGAGTTCATATTAAATTTGAAATTGCCATGGGGATAACAGATGCTCCACATTCAAACAATACTTGTGACTACCTATTTTAATTGTTTCATCTCAAGTATTATTCTTCTATTCACTTCATATGTTATATAACTCTGCAGTATGCGACTGATGAGATGCAGCGAAATATACCATTTAATCTACCATTGGATAAATATGGTTCATCTACCATTGGATAAATATGGTTCATCTACCATTGGATAAATATGGTTCATCTACCATTGGATAAATATGGTTCATCTACCATTGGATAAATATGGTTCATTTACCATTGGATAAATATGGTTCATCTACCAGTGGATAAATATGGTTCATCTATAATTGGATAAATATGGTTCATCTACCAGTGGATAAATATGGTTCCTCTACTATTGGATAAATATGGTTCATCTACCATTGGATAAATATGGTTCATTTACCATTGGATAAATATGGTTCATCTACCATTGGATAAATATGGTTCATTTACCATTGGATAAATATGGTTCATCTACCAGTGGATAAATATGGTTCATCTATAATTGGATAAATATGGTTCATCGACCATTGGATAAATATGGTTCATCTACCATTGGATAAATATGGTTCATCTACTATTGGATAAATATGGTTCATCTACCATTGGATAAATATGGTTCATCTACCATTGGATAAATATGGTTCATCTACCATTGGATAAATATGGTTCATTTACCATTGGATAAATATGGTTCATCTACCAGTGGATAAATATGGTTCATCTATAATTGGATAAATATGGTTCATCTACCAGTGGATAAATATGGTTCATCTACCATTAGATAAATATGGTTCATCAACCATTGGATAAATATGGTTCATCTACCATTGGATAAATATGGTTCATCTACCATTGGATAAATATGGTTCATCTACCATTGGATAAATATGGTTCATCTACCATTGGATAAAAATGGTTCATCTACCATTGGATAAATATGGTTCATCTACTATTGGATAAATATGGTTCATCTACCATTGGATAAATATGGTTCATCTACCATTGGATAAATATGGTTCATCTACCAGTGGATAAATATGGTTCATTTACCATTGGATAAATATGGTTCATCTACCAGTGGATAAATATGGTTCATCTATAATTGGATAAATATGGTTCATCTACCAGTGGATAAATATGGTTCATTTACCATTGGATAAATATGGTTCATCTACCAGTGGATAAATATGGTTCATCTATAATTGGATAAATATGGTTCATCTACCAGTGGATAAATATGGTTCCTCTACTATTGGATAAATATGGTTCATCTACCATTGGATAAATATGGTTCATTTACCATTGGATAAATATGGTTCATCTACCATTGGATAAATATGGTTCATTTACCATTGGATAAATATGGTTCATCTACCAGTGGATAAATATGGTTCATCTATAATTGGATAAATATGGTTCATCGACCATTGGATAAATATGGTTCATCTACCATTGGATAAATATGGTTCATCTACTATTGGATAAATATGGTTCATCTACCATTGGATAAATATGGTTTATCTACCATTGGATAAATATGGTTCATCTACCATTGGATAAATATGGTTCATTTACCATTGGATAAATATGGTTCATCTACCAGTGGATAAATATGGTTAATCTATAATTGGATAAATATGGTTCATCTACCAGTGGATAAATATGGTTCCTCTACTATTGGATAAATATGGTTCATCTACCATTGGATAAATATGGTTCATTTACCATTGGATAAATATGGTTCATCTACCATTGGATAAATATGGTTTATTTACCATTGGATAAATATGGTTCATCTACCAGTGGATAAATATGGTTCATCTATAATTGGATAAATATGGTTCATCGACCATTGGATAAATATGGTTCATCTACCATTGGATAAATATGGTTCATCTACTATTGGATAAATATGGTTCATCTACCATTGGATAAATATGGTTTATCTACCATTGGATAAATATGGTTCATCTACCATTGGATAAATATGGTTCATTTACCATTGGATAAATATGGTTCATCTACCAGTGGATAAATATGGTTCATCTATAATTGGATGAATATGGTTCATCTACCAGTGGATAAATATGGTTCATCTACCATTAGATAAATATGGTTCATCAACCATTGGATAAATATGGTTCATCTACCAATGGATAAATATGGTTCATCTACCATTGGATAAAATGGTTCATCTACCATTGGATAAATATGGTTCATCTACCATTGGATAAAAATGGTTCATCTACCATTGGATAAATATGGTTCATCTACTATTGGATAAATATGGTTCATCTACCATTGGATAAATATGGTTCATCTACCATTGGATAAATATGGTTCATCTACTATTGGATAAATATGGTTCATCTACCATTGGATAAATATGGTTCATCTACCATTGGATAAATATGGTTCATTTACCATTGGATAAATATGGTTCATCTACCATTGGATAACTATGGTTCATGTACCATTGGATAAATATGGTTCATCTACCATTGGATAAATATGGTTCATCTACCATTGGATAAATATGGTTCATCTACCATTGGATAAATATGGTTCATCTACCATTGGAAAATATGGTTCATCTACTCATCATCATCATCATCATCTTCCACTTCTGCCGCCAAGCGTCGTGGGAAGGAATAATTTGCGCTCAAGTGCCCGATGGGCTGCACTGGAATGTCATTCCGTGTGACTGTACAATGTCTTTGATGTCGTCAATCCATTTTCTTCTTGGACATCCTCTTGGACTCGTTGCAGATGATCTTTGATGTAAGGCCAGTGATGGTAGGTGTTGGTGTTGCATTCTAACAACATGGCCACACCACTTGATCTTCTGTCTTTCAATAAATGTGGCACAAGGAATTGATCCCACTCTCTGTCTGATAATAGCATTTCTTACTTGGTCTCAGATTGTTAAGTTGGCAGCTCTCCTCAGGCATCTCATCTCATAGGTGTTGATTTTGTGTAAGTGTGATTGGTTCATCTACTATTGGATAAATATGGTTCATCTATCTTTGGATTGGATAAATATGGATCATCTACCATTGGATAAATATGGTTCATCTACCGTTGGATTGGATAAATATGGATCATCTAACATTGGATAAATATTGTTCATCTACCATTGAATAGACATGGTTCATCTACTATTGGATAAATATGGTTCATCTACCATGGGATAAATATGCTTACACTGCCAAACCAGGAGGAATAACTTACAGTAATGTAGTTGCTCCCCAACCCACAGCTTTAGCTGCAGACAGCAGCCCTTCTGTCCATCGGTGGTTTCTCTTGTAGAACTCTTTGGCAGAAGCAGTGCCCTAGATGGAAGAAGCAAAAGCAAGCAGTGTCAAGATTCAACCAATCTTCAAAATCACATACAAATACTAAACGTACGACATTTCATCGTCATCATCATCATCTCATACCATAACCCTGGACGTGGGTCATAGGAGTATTATGATGGCAATATAAACAGTTAGGGAGGTCAGCGTGGTTGATAGGATTAACACACTTCATCTTTCTCTTCTGATAGCGGCGTAGTGGGTTCATTCCACATACGGATCAGTTGGGACTGAAATGTTGACTTCTCGTTCAGAAACCAATGCAAACTGCCGAGCATGAAATTGTCTAGTCAATCATAAACAGCCAATGGGGGTTTGATGTGATTGCAAGGTCCTGCAAAGGTCACATCATTTTATATTGAAATAAACAACTGGAGTCTTCCACTGATGAGAGATATTGAGAGTGACAGACGGAGACAGATAGAGTGAAAGAGATGGAGACAGATACAAAAAAAAAAAAAAAAAAGAGGAGAGAGAGAGGAAAAAAAGGGGAGAAAGGGTCTGTCTGACCCGGCCCGTCTTCGCCCAGACCCTGATGGGGAGCATCTCATTTAATTCATATAAGTAGTCATATAAGTTCCCGTTCCGACTATCTATCTGTCTGTCTGTCTGACCCGGCCTGGCATCGCCCAACACCTGGTGGGGAGCATCTCATTTAATTCATATAAGTAGTCATATAAGTTCCCGTTCCCGACTGTCTGTCTGTCTGTCTGTCTGTCTATCTATCTATCTATCTATCTGTCTGTCTGTCTGACCCGGCCCAGCCCATGGTGGAGAGCATCTCATTTAAATTATATAAGTAGTCATATAAGATCCCGTTCCCGACTATCTGTCTGACTGTCTGTCTGTCTTGGGTAAATGTAGGAGGGAGGAGGAAGAGGGAGGTGGAGGAGGGAAGAGGAGGGAGGAGGAGGGAGGAGACAGGAGGAGTAGGGAGGAATAGGAGGGAGGAGGAGGGATTATGAGGAGGGAGGAGTAGGGATTAGGAGGAGGGAGGAGGAATAGGAGGGAGGAGGAGGGATTAGGAGGAGGGAGGAGTAGGGTGGAGGAGGAGGCGAGGAGGAGGGAGGAGGAAGAGGGAGAAGGAGGGAGGAGGAGAACGCAGGAGGAGAAGGGAGCAGGAGGAGGAGAGGGAGGAGGAGGGAGAGGGAGGAGGAGAGAGTAGGAGGAGGGAGGAGGCAGAGGGAGAAGGAAGAGGGAGGAGGGAGAAGGAGGAGAAGGAGGGGGAGGAGGAGGAGGGAAGAGGAGGAGGGGAGGAGGAGGAGGGAGGAGGAGGAATGTGAAGGGAGGAGGAGGGAGGAGGTTAGAGGGAGGAGGAGGAGGAGGGGGCTGAGAGAGGAGGAGGAGGGAGGAGGAGGAAGAGGGAGGAGGAGGAATGTGAAGGGAGGAGGCAGGAGGAGGTAGAGGGAGGAGGAGGAGGAGGAGGTAGAGGGAGGAGGAGGAGGGAGGAGGCAGAGAGGGAGGAGGAGGGGGAGGAGGGGGAGGAGGAGGGAGGAGGAGGAGGAGGAGGAGGGAGGAGGAGATGATGAGGAGGAGGGAGGAGGAGGGATGAGGAGGAGGAGGAGGAGGAAGAGGGAGGAGGAGGAATGTGAAGGGAGGAGGAGGGAGGAGGTAGAGGGAGGAGGAGGAGAGAGGAGGAGGAGTGAGGAGGAGGAGAGGAAGGAGGAGGGGGAGGAGGAGGAGGAGGAGGAGGGAGGAAGAAGGAGGAGGAGGGAGAAGGAGGGATGAGGAGGAGGAGGAGGAGGAAGAGGGAGGAGGAGGAATGTGAAGGGAGGAGGAGGTAGAGGGAGGAGGAGGGAGGAGGAGAAGGGAGGAGGAGGGAGGAGGAGGAAGAGGGAGGAGGAGGAATGTGAAGGGAGGAGGAGGGAGGAGGTAGAGGGAGGAGGAGGAGGGAGGAGGAGGAGAGGGAGGAGGAGGAAGGAGGAGGGGGAGGAGGGAGGAGGAGGAGGGAGGAAGAAGGAGGAGGGAGAAGGAGGGATGAGGAGGAGGAGGGAGGAGGAGGAAGAGGGAGGAGGAGGAATGTGAAGGGAGGAGGAGGGATAGGGAGGAGGGGGAGGGGAAGAGGAAGAGGGTAGGAGGAAGAGTGGAGAGGAGGGAGGAGGTAGAGGGAGGAGGAGGAGGGAGGAAAAGGGAGGAGGGAGGAGGAGGGAGGAGGTAGGAGGAGGAGGAAGAGGGTGGAGGAGGGAGGAGAAGGAAGGAGGAGGAAGAAGGAGGAGGAAGAGGGAGGAGGAGGATGGAGGAGGGAGAGGGAGGAAGAGGGAGGAGGAGGAAGGAGGAGGAAGAGGAAGGAGGAGGAAGAGGGAGGAGGAGGAAGAGGGAGGAGGAGGATGGAGGAGGGAGAGGGAGGAGGGGAAGAGGAAGAGGGTAGGAGGAGGAGGAGGGGAGAGGAGGAGAAGAAGGGAGAAGGAGGGAGGAGGAGAAGGAGGAGGAGGGAGGAGGAGGGGAGAGGAGGAGGGAGGAGGCAGAGGGAGAAGAAGGAAGGAGGAGGAGGAAGGAGGGAGAGGAAAGAGGGAGAATGAGGAGGGGAGGAAGGAAAGGGAGGTGGAAGAGGAGGAGGAGGGAGGAGGAAAGAGGTAGGGGGAGGAGGAGGTAGAGGGAGGAGGAGGAGGAAGGAAAGGGAGGAGGAAGAGGAGGAGAAGGGAGGAGGAGGGTGGAGGGAGGAGGAGGAGGTAGAGGGAGGAGGTAGGAGGAGGAAGAGGGAAGAGGGAGAAGAAGGGAGAAGGAGGAGGGAGGATGATGAGGGAGAAGGAGGCAGGAGGAGGAGGAGTGAGGCAGGATGAGGAGGAGGGATGAGGAGGGAGAGGGAGGAGGAGGGAAGATGAGGGAGGAGGGGGGAGGAGGCGGAGGGAGTAGGAGGGAGGAGGATGGAGGAGGAGGGGAGAGGAAGAGGGAGAAGGAAGAGGGAGAAGGAGGAGGGAGGAGGAGGGAGAGGGATGAGAGGGAGGAGGAAGAGGTGGAGGGAGGAGGTAGAGGGAGGAGGAGGGAGGAGAAGAGAGGAGGAGAGAGTTCGCCATTCCGAATTCATACTCGTCTAGTTCTTCCCTTCTACACGACTGTAGATAACTTCCTTACACATAAAAAGATGAATTGTTATTGATATTGCCGTGGCATGGAGGAATATCAGCAGCAGAGTTGATCCAAAAAACCAAAGACTGAGATCTACGGAGAGCCATGAACGCCTACGCCAGCCGGCACGGCACTTGATGATGATGATTGCCGTGTGACGATTCTGTGTAGTCACGTCATTTTCTTCCCTTTCCCTAGCGTTTTGGTTCGGGGATTCTTTCATCATCATCATCATATATTTACGTACGTATTTTGGGAGGGGGAGGGGGGAGGAGGAGGAAGAAGAAAAAAAAACTATGACAGTTGACAGCTCTGGAATGAAAGGAAGGCGTGTAGAAAATTTCATCTCAATCGGATGGGCCGTTCGCGAACAAATAAAGGACATACATATTTACATACATATATACATACACTTTGTTTTATAGATATAGAAGATTTATTTTTTTGCAAATTACAGGACGTTACGGTCAACATCAGAACTTTTTAACCGCTGTCGATGTACTAGGCAAGATTACGCTCAGTAGTTTGCTATTGTTTTCTGAGCGGCCAGCTCACATATCCCGCAAGTTACCAACGCGGCGAGAACCGCAACCGATTCTCGCGCAGGTTACGTTACTCACGAGAATATACGGGATTACGGAGAAAGACATTAACTCCTAGGCCAGGGAGACCAGCGATAGACATGTTATTATCTGAGTAATGAATGATAGACACTTTATTGTCCGACGAATGAATGAATGAATGAATGAATGAATGAATGATAGACACTTTTCTGATGAATGAATTTATGATGGATACTTTATTATCCGATGAATGAATGATAGACACTTTATTATCTGAGGAGTGAATGGATGACAGACACGTTATTATCTGAATAATGAGTGATAGACACTTTATTATTTGACAAATGAATGATAGACATATTATTATCTCAATAATTAATGATAGACACTTTATTATCTGATGAATTAACGCTAGACACGTTATTATCTGATATATGAATGAATGATAAACACGCTATTATCTGATAAATGAATGAATGATAGACACGTTATTATTTGATGAATGAATGATAGACACTTTATTATCCGATTAATGAACTAATGATAGACACATTATTATCCAATGAGTGAATGAATGAATGAATGAATGATAGACAGTTTAATATCTGAGGAATGAATTAATGATATACTACTTTATAATCTGATGAATAAATGATACACATTTTATTATTTGAATAATGAATGATAGACACGTTATTATTTGAATAAGGAATTATAGACACTTTACTATCTGATGGTTGAATGATAAAAACTTTATTATCTGAATAATGAATGATACATACATTATTATCTGATGAAAGAATGATAGACACTTTATTATCTGATGAATGCGTTAGTTAACGATAGACTCGCTATTATTTGAATAATGAATGGTAGACACTTTATTATCTGATGAATGAATGAGTGATAAACACGTTTTTATTCGATGAATGAATTAAAGACACTTTATTATCCGATGAATGAATGACAGACACTTTATTATATGATGAATGAATGACAAACACTTTATTATATGCTGAATGAATGACAGACACTTTATTACATGATAAATGAATGGTAGACACTTTATTATGCGATGAATGAATGATAGATACTTTACTATCCGATGAACGAATGATAGACACTTTATTATTTGATGAATGAATCTCATCCCATCTCATCATGTTCCTCTTGTACCTTGCGGTGTCGAGGTGAAGTATAAACTTCGTGAGAGTGCCCGATTATGGGCTTCATATATCGATATTCCCATGGACTCTGCTATTCCCTCCGCCCAACGTTTACGTGGTCGGCCTCTTCCTCTGATTCCATCTGGTCTGTACATCATTGCTTGTTGTGGGATGCTGTTGACTGGTAACCTACTTGCATGGCCAAACCATTTGATTTGCTGCTTTCTTATAAATCTAGTGCTGCTTTAACCCCATCTTTTGTCCTGATTTCTTCATTTCTGATCTTATCTCTTCTTGATATGTTGAGTATTCTTCTCAGGAACCTCTTTTCTGTTGTTGTGATTTTTCTTTTCTCTTTTTCTGTCACTGTCCAGGTGTGGCATTGGTAGCATAGAGTTGGCAGGAAGATTGTGTTGTAAAGTGCTTTCTTAGTAGTTATTGATACATGTTTGTTCTTTAGTATTGGTGCCATTTGTCCAATGAGTTGATTTGCCTTATTGCACCTATTTTCGATCTCGTCTTCTGATCTGCCATTTGATGATATTATACTTCCTAGGTACTTGAAACTCTTTACTTGTTTCAAGGGATGTTCGTTTAGGTGAATTGTTGCTGTTTGTTCTTCTTTAGTTATAGTCATTACCTCTGTTTTACTTGTGCTAATTTTCATGTTATGTTCCCTACACATTTCGTTTAGACTATTCATGTGGTCTTGTAATTCAGCTTCTGATTTTGCTATTAGCGCTTGGTCATCCGCAAACAGGAGTTCTCTAATGGTTAGATTTGCAGATGGTTCTTCTTCTGTGTTCTCGTCATGCGGTGTCTTGAGAGACACTTATTATCTGATGAATGTATGAATGAATGGATGATAGACACGATATTATCTGATGAATAAATGATATACACTTTATTATCCGATGAATGAGTGATAGATGTTTTATCATCTGATGAACGAATGATAAACAATTTATTATTTTATGAATGAATCAAAGACACTTTATAATCCGATGAAAGAATGATAGTAGACACTTTATTATCTGAATAATGAATGAATGAATGAATGAATGATAAACACGTTACTATCTGAATGTTGTTTGATAGACATTTTATTATCTGATGAATGAATGGATGAATGATATACACTTTATTATCTGTGATGGGATTGCCCCTGTCGTCGCTTAAAAGTCGTTTAAAAGTCGACTTCATTGCACCGGATTTTTATACCACATGGCTGAGTCTCTTTCCGCAGCGCGGAAAGCGTCGCACAAAGTACGAACTCCGTAGCTCCAGCGACGACCCTCAGGAGTCTCCGAAAAAATGCACTCATGAACCGAAGGTTGCGGTTGACGGAATCGAACCCACAACTTTCGGAGCCCGAGGCAGATGGTTTGATCACTTCGCCACGGAGACTCCCCTGTGTTGTCATCTACAGCACAATCTTCACAGAAACCTGCCAATAGGTGGAGGAATCCAGAAAAGAAACCTCAACCGTCGAAGTTGAAAAATGTTGACCAAAATGGAACAAGGGTTGAGAGCGAACATTTACCCACTTCAATGGATGCTGTGCAAACGTTGAAAGAAGAAGAAGAAGAAGAAGAAGAAGAAGAAGAAGAAGAAGAAGAAGAAGAAGAAGAAGAAGAAGAAGAAGAAGAAGAAGAAGAAGAAGAAGAAGAAGAATACCTTAGCTTTACCTACACTCAAAAAGCGACAACGTGACTTTAAATTACAGAATCCGCATACGTAATTGTCGTATTTGAGAATCGCCATCACTAAGTCGACAAACCTTTGTGGGCCAATAGTTTTAGTGTTTTTGTTACTCTTGCTAGCAAGGCTGTGGCGAATTCGCAATCCTACATACCACTTGTAATGCACAGCTGCAGCCGATTTTGTAGCAGACCACGTTGCACTGGTTTCCATACACTCATATAAGCGTAGGCTGTTTAGTAAGCAATGTCAAACTAATGAAAGCAAAATTGTTTAGCAAGTTGCAACAGCCAAGAAGTGCTGAGGTTGTTGAGACGTCATGTAACGGACGTGCAATTAACAAATTATTTCAAAAGCAGTCGATGTGACCGAAAGGACGAGGGCGTTCTAACTTCGAGCTCTTAAACTTTCGGCACGCTGATGGCAAGTTACGACTATCTTAGGACATCCTCGTCCGGTAGGGACAGTCATGAGCAACAGGCGACACCAGACCGTCATCCAGCTACTGATGGCGATGCTGGATAGATTGAGGCGGTGGCTTGGAGGAATATCATCAGCAGAGTTGATCCAGAAAATCAATTACCGAGATCTGTGGAGAGTCATGAACGCCTACGCCAGCTGGCATGGCATTTGATGATGATGATGATGATGATGATGATGATGATGATGATGGCGGGTTCATTCAATACACCGGTCAGTTGAGTTTAAACGTCGATTCTCGCTCAGAAAGCAATAGCTAACTACTGAACGTAAAAGAACATTCTGCTGTGTTTCGTATTTACCGGTACCCAATGAGGCCCTGTAAGGGAGACTGTTTACACCTAAGAGTTATCATTCACTGCGGAACTATTTGGGACCGTCAATCGGAACAGTGCCGAAAAGACTTTTTAAAGTGATCATAAAGCGAAGACTCTCATGGCTTGGTTACACCCTAAGACATGAAGAAACACAAAAGAGAGACCACAGAACTGGGGAAAAGAGGAAGTGGTAGACCAAGGGTAACATTCATAAAACAGATATGATCAGATATATCAATGTAGATATATCAATGTAGATATATCAATGTAGATATATCAATGCAGATATATCAATGTAGATATATCAATGTAGATATATCAATGTAGATATATCAATGTAGATATATCAATGCAGATATATCAATGTAGATTATCAATGTAGATATATCAATGTAGATATATCAATGTAGATATATCAATGTAGATATATCAATGTAGATATATCAATGTAGATATATCAATGTAGATATATCAATGCAGATATATCAATGTAGATATATCAATGTAGATATATCAATGTAGATATATCAATGTAGATATCAATGCAGATATATCAATGTAGATATATCAATGTAGATATATCAATGTAGATATATCAATGCAGAATTAAGGAGAGTGGCACAAGACAGACGACTATTGAATCAGAATACTTGACGATCATGATGATGTATTTGTACACTAACTTTTTCCATCTAATACAACTTTGGTTCATTTTATGAGTTGATAATACAGGTATTTTACACCGTGTAAATAACTTATACATTCTTCACAATTAGCAAACATACCTTTACCAACAGCCTGTAGTAATGAAATGCCTAGCCTGCCCGAGTGTCTGCATGCATTTGACAATTCTGTGAAGAATTATAATATAGTGGTGAAATTGTCCATATCATTTCAGAAATATTAATACAGATGTAATCTTATTACATGGCAACAACAACAACAACAACAACAACAACAACAACAACAACAACAACAACAACAACAACAACAACAACAACAATAATAATAATAACAATAATGTCCTTTGCAGGACAATGTGATCAACACAATTTTGCATTCAGCAGTTTGCCATTGCTTTCTGAATAAGAAGTCATGTCCAAGAAACGGCTGTTGGAAATGAACCCACTACATCAGCAGACAGGAAGTTTAATGATAATACAGATAAAATATAACAGACATTCATGATAATATAGATATGATATTATAGACACATATGATAATATATGTAAGATATAAACGTCAGGATGGCTGAGCGGTCTAAGGCGCTGCGTTCAGGTCGCAGTCCATTCTTGTGGGCGTGGGTTCAAATCCCACTTCTGACAATTAGTTTTCTCCCGTGTGTTGCCGGGGCCCATAAGGGAAGCAAAGAATAGCAACACTGTAGCCTACCACGCATGTCGTAAGAGGCGACTAAGGAGGCTTGATGGTTCCGTTGCCCTGCTACTGAGTGAGTGTGTGGCGCGACACTGTGAGCTGTGAGTTTCGTGTGAAATGCTTTTGAATCTGCCCGAGGTGCTTTGGAACGTGACTGCATGTTCCGAGCGATGGCAGATGGCTATGTCTCAGAGTTGATCGGTTTTTGCCTTATGCAGAAATGCGTGGCTGCTGGGCTTCTGGTTGACTGCCACTGCCATCGACAATGAACTGTATTTTCGTGGACTGTGTAGGTGAACATCTAGGAAACATCCAGATAGGAAAATGACTGCCGATTCCATCAGAGATAAACTGGATGTTTCGTGGGGGATTATTGTGTTGACATTCTGGCGGCGGCATTGTGCACAGTGTATCTGTGCGGGCTGTTGTTTGTCGAGACTCCTGTCTTTTCCACTTTTGACATTGGTCAGTGGGGAGCGTTTTATGTGATATTCACTGGCACAGGAACGGAACATAATGGGGATGACCCGTTGCTGTGAAGTTGGAACCATGACTAACTAACTAACTAACTAATGATAATATAGATATGATATTACATCATATCATATGATATGAAATCATCATGTAGCAGACCCTTTGCAGAATGTCACTGTCAACATCGAGAACCACAAGTATCTGTAATGTCCCAAGTTCATCCTCATGCTGGGCGACCACAGCCTCTTCTTCCAGGTACCATACTTCCATCACTGTTCTCTCCAAACCACTGTCATGTTTAATATGGCCAAAATATTTCAGTTTCCGAGACATGATATTGGCTACACCAATTTCAATCTAAAAATTTGCATTCTAACTACTGATGCGGTAATTATATTACAAAGTCACTTAAAAGTCGGTTAATTCTGTTGAGTCACCTCCCTTTGACTCAAATCTCCCAGAGTGTTATAATGTTGGCCTGACCCATGTTTTTGATGTGCTGATAAAGTGGCAGTGCCAGCCAGCCTTTCTGCTCTAACCCACAATTGCAGCATGTTCTGGTACAAACATGATTAAGACTGTTCGAATTGTGGATATTTTCTTGAATTGAATCCAATGATTACATATGAAACCAATCTCAACTGTCCAGATTGTGCTCGTGCTCAATGAATCACTTAGATAGCATGGTGTAATTTTGTGACTGACATCAATACAATGCCATTGTTACCACCAAACACTTCATATTTCTTTTTTGTTGTTGCTTGTTCACATCTGGATGAACGAATGTTGTTATGCATTCTCATAACATTTAAATACATATTGTATATGTGCTCAGCATTCAAATTACCATGTTTTTACCTTCATGAATACAACATGCATAATAACATATAACTGATGTGCAACACAGATGGGTGGCTGGAAGGGAATATTGCAAGACAAGCCTGCATGCTCAGTTTGTGACCCTATGAAAATAAAGTTCATTCGGTTGTTCATTTGTTCGACCATTGTACTGCACTAAATTTATGCCAACAGTATCTGGTTCAATCCTTCTGTGTTATAACTGAGATATGTACTATCTATTGTTGCTTCATATAATGACTGTTTAAGTTTTCTAACTTATACTTTTGCTTTTTCATATCATCTAGATTATGCAACCATGTCCAGTGGCGTCACTGGGGTTGGTGTCACCCAGTGCGGTAAACTCTTGGTGTCACCCCTCTAGACTTTCACCGCGGTCTTCTTCCGAGTGTTCCTGTACCATATATAATCGCATATGAGTAATGTTTGTAAAATAAGTCAAAAAAGTTAATAAGGACATAAGAAAGAAAACAAATTGAACAATATAACTTCAATACTTCAGGTAAAACATAATAAAGAACTTCGACAAACTCGGACAAAGTTAAATTTTTGTTATTTAACATTAAAATTTCTAAAATTAACAATGAACGGTTATGAAACCCGACTAGACAGAGCTATGTCTGCTTTGTCAAATTTGCAATTTTTTTATTTTGGTGTCACCCCTTGATGGTGTCACCCGGTGCGGCCCGCACCCCCCGCGTGACGTCCCTGACCATGTCTTTCAGTAAATTATAATATTCATATTGTGCTATCTATCGTCACTCCTGTCAGCCTATTGTCTTTCTAAACCAGCATTTAACATGTGAAAGGCTGCTGCCCTAACTGCTCTGCTACACATTTCTCATGACTCTTACTCTTGTGAACAAACCAACAGCCTACCTTCGCCTGGCTCTATCTGGGCAGCGTGTGAAGTAGCAAAGCCTTGGACAACACAGTCTGATAAGTGATGGGCAAAGTCTGCGACTGCAGTCACCACTGAATCCAACTCTGAAGACAGCAAGTGATATATTACAATCACTATGTGACTACGAACCATTCAAGCATACATAGTATCAATCAATCAGTCAATCAATCAATAAAATGTGGTTTATTAGTAATTGCTGTGGTTAATCTTAATATTTCTGATCCATACAAAAGTGTTCATTTAACATTAAAGTTAAATAATATAAGCCAGCATTATTAGTCTCAATCAATCAATCATTCAATCAATCAATCAATCAAATGTGGTTTATCAGTAAATGCTCTGGTCGCTCACCATGTTTCTGATTCATACAGCAGTGTTGATTTACCATTAGAGTTAAGTAATCTAAGCTAGAATTATTAGTCTCAGTCAATCAATCAATCATTCAATCAATCAACCAATCAAATGTGTTTATTAGTAATTGTTTTAGTTGTCCTCCATACTTCTGATCCACCCAGCAGTACTAATATAACATTAGAGTTAAATATTCTAATTAACACTATAGGTTTCAATCCTTCAATCAATCAATCAATCAAATGTGGTTTATTAGTAATTGTTTTCGTCACTCTCCATGTTTCTGAGCCATACAGCAGTACTGATTTAACATTAAAGTTAAATATTCTAATTAGCATTATAGGTGTAAATCATTCAATCAATCAATCAATCAATCAAATGTGGTTTATTAGTAATTGCTGTGGTTGCACTCCATGTTTCTGAGCCATACAGCAGTGCTGATTTAACATTAGAGTTAACTATTCCATGTCTGGTACTACTCCCATGCTGGAAGCAAAAATTGTAAACTCTGAAACAGAAGCCCTAACCTCCCAGCCATGCCACCACTTGAATTTTAGTCTAACAGATCAGAAGTCATAATGCAGACAATCAATTCACATGTTGGGGGAAATAAGAACAACAGATGGAAGACACCCGACAGAGATTAAAATCAGACTAGTCCAGTGGTTCTCAATGTTTTTTGGCCCATGCCCCCCTTCACCATATTTTAAGAACGTCATTTCCCCCCTTTTGTATTTCCTACCTAAAATCCCGCCCCAGCCCTACAAAGAATACATAATAATGGAAGCTAAATTTAATAGCACATATAAAACAAGTCTAGACGTCCACATAAAAAATGATTCGTGGGTCTACTTACTTTATAAAATGAATTTTAGAAGGGTGTGACGTACAGAACCGTACAGTATGAAGGGAAAAACAATATATCAAGTAATCGGTTCTTGTATTAACGTGATCTTGAAATAATCTTAATTTCCCCCCCCCCCCCTGGAAACCCTAAAATTCCCCACTGGACTAGTCCAAGCAAAAGCTGCACTTCAGAAGTTGAAAACTATCTTATGTAATAAATCACTTCTATTGAATGCCAGAGTACGGGGCAAAAAGAAAACTCCAACCTGCACAGTTCACGGTGACTGCACTAGCCATGCTGCCTTAATTCCTCAGGCTCAAGAACCCCTGTCCTACACCGCAAGGTACTATAGGCAGTAAATGACTATATCAGAATCTTCGCTCAAATCGGAATCACTATCGTCTAAAACCGTTTCAAACAACAATCTTGCTTGATCTGATGTAAATCTATGAGGTAGCAAAGTAGAAGGCGTTGTCATTATTAAAATAATCAAAACAAACAACTTAAACACTTGTTATCTCGTAAAACACACTGAAGCCGAGCAGCTTGTCTCACACTGGTGGAGGCAAAATCTTTCTGTGTAAATAAAAAAAAAAAAAATTGGGGGGGGGGGGGGGGGGGGGGGGGGGGTTGCATATCCCTTACAGGACGTTGCAGTCAACACCAACATTTTGAGCTGCTGTTGATGTACTAGGCAAGATTATGCTCAGTAGTTTGCCATTGCTTTGAGCGACCGGCTCACATACCCCGTAAGTTACTGATGCGACGTGAACCGCTACCATTTCTCACACACATGACGTCACTCACGAGAGTAAACAAGATTACAGAGAAAGACGTACACCCCTAGGCCAGGGAGACAGACTAAATTGTAATTTACCGGGCACTAAAAGTTGCGGAATATAAGAGAACTGAAACAAGTAATGCAGTGTCTATACCCAGCCGACCTACTGGCTGGAGGGCGCCAGAACCGTTCCACTGAGCCGATATATCAGCTCTCGGCAGAGAATCAGTTAAACTGTCCTTATGATGTCACTGTGTTCATCTGCACCATGATGTCATGTGCTTAACATTCTTGATATCCTTAACAACAACAATTTGAGAAGTTACATGATAATGGCATGGTTATTAAAATTTTTAATTATACTTTTAAGGCTTTCATTTGAAGCAACCTTGTAGAATTAATCCTTTATAAGGACCAAGATCTCTGGAGATAAATTAACATCAAGCTGTCTGGCAGGGCACATGCTGATGAGATCAGATGTACGTTCTGTGTACACCGTAGATGGATCAGAAACACAGAGAACAACAAAAGGAAGTACTATTAAACTATAATCATCCATTAACAGTTGCTTGCACAAAACAGAAGTGCAAAACTGGTATAACAGAATCTGCAATGAGGTGCTTATGGAAAGAACACTGCAAATTCATGTGAAACTGGACATGAGGAAAAGACTCTGCACTAGATAAAACCTGCAATCAAGAAATCAATGTTCTTCTCCTGGAATACACAGGGTAAGAGAAATTTAGGGAGAACTAAAAAATATATAGGTCATTTTTGCAGTTGGTTCCTTTTCAAATTAGAACAATACGAGCAGAAACGTCTATGCAGCTCGTGGACGCAGTTAAAGAAACCAGCATAATAAGTTCAAAATCAGCTAAAGGCGATATGGAATCAGACGAACTTGCACTGATTTTCAAAATGGTATGAGCGTCAGTCATTCAGAAAGTAATGGCAAACTACTGAATGTAGAAAATCACAAACAGCCAAGAAATGCTGGGGTTGATCGAGACTTTTAAGGCAGACAGACAGACAGGTGGCAAATAAAAGCAGACAAACAGGTAAGTTTTTTATGTTAAAATACCACAATGGATTATATATATATATTTATATTCTAATATCAAATTCTGTGGAACGTGACTCATCAAAGTCTTAAAGAAGTTTGGTTTCTAATGTTCACACATACCTGCTCTATCTGCACTATATGCAGACGCACAATTATTCAGCCTGGACAAGCAGGATAGAACTGGAGCTGCCCGTGATATAAGATACTCTGTAGACAAAAGACATCTTGGATTAATATATTAAATAGTTAGTTAGCAGGTCAGCATGGTCGAATGGGGAAGAACGTGCGTTCTTAAACATCCGGTGTGCTGATGCTGAGGTTAGGAGTTCTCAACCCCTACACCGGACAGCTGGACTAAAATGTTGACCTGTCGTTCTTGACTTGGGAACATAAATTACAAGTACCGCTGAAGTCGGAGTGGGTTCGCCTGATGGTGAGGGACATTGTTAATAGAGAAAGCTAATCCACGCGCAAAATTCGGCCCATCAGTACTATAAATAGTGTGTATGGACTACTCTTGAGTTCAAAGCAAGCGAGCGAAAAAAAAAAAAAATTAAGTAGTTACTCAATAATTTCCATACTTTCATAAAACATAAATGTGCACGTCCTTTGCAGAACACTGATCAACCCTAGGTGATGGAGGAGGAGGAATGTGAAGGGAGGAGGAGGGATAGGGAGGAGGGGGAGGGGAAGAGGAAGAGGGTAGGAGGAAGAGTGGAGAGGAGGGAGGAGGTAGAGGGGAGGAGGAGGAGGGAGGAAAAGGGAGGAGGAGGAGGAGGGAGGAGGTAGGAGGAGGAGGAAGAGGGTGGAGGAGGGAGGAGAAGGAAGGAGGAGGAGGAAGAGGGAGGAGGAGGATGGAGGAGGGAGAAGGGAGGAAGAGGGAGGAGGAGGAAGGAGGAGGAAGAGGAAGAGGAGAGAGGGAGGAGGAGAAGAGGGGGGGGGGAGGGGGAGGAGAGGAGGATGGAGGAGGGAGAGGGAGAGGGGAAGAGGAAGAGGGTAGGAGGAGGAGGAGGGGAGAGGAGGAGAAGAAGGGAGAAGGAGGGAGGAGGAGAAGGAGGAGGAGGGAGGAGGAGGGGAGAGGAGAGGAGGAGGGAGGAGGCAGAGGGAGAAGAAGGAAGGAGGAGGAGGAAGGAGGGAGAGGAAAGAGGGAGAATGAGGAGGGGAGGAAGGAAAGGGAGGTGGAAGAGGAGGAGGAGGGAGGAGGAAAGAGGTAGGGGGAGGAGGAGGTAGAGGGAGGAGGAGGAGGAAGGAAAGGAGGAGGAAGAGGAGGAGAAGGGAGGAGGAGGGTGGAGGGAGGAGGAGGAGGTAGAGGGAGGAGGTAGGAGGAGAAGAGGGAAGAGGGAGAAGAAGGGAGAAGGAGAGAGGGAGGATGATGAGGAGAAGGAGGCAGGAGGAGGAGGAGTGAGGCAGGATGAGGAGGAGGGATGAGGAGGGAGAGGGAGGAGGAGGGAGAAGGGATGAGGGAGGAGGGGGGAGGAGGCGGAGGGAGTAGGAGGGAGGAGGATGGAGGAGGAGGGGAGAGGAGAGGGAGAAGGAAGAGGGAGAAGGAGGAGGGAGGAGGAGAGGGAGGAGAGGGATGAGAGGGAGGAGGAAGAGGTGGAGGAGGAGGTAGAGGGAGGAGGAGGGAGGAGAAGAGAGGAGGAGAGAGTTCGCCATTCCGAATTCATACTCGTCTAGTTCTTCCCTTCTACACGACTGTAGATAACTTCCTTACACATAAAAAGATGAATTGTTATTGATATTGCCGTGGCATGGAGGAATATCAGCAGCAGAGTTGATCCAAAAAACCAAAGACTGAGATCTACGGAGAGCCATGAACGCCTACGCCAGCCGGCACGGCACTTGATGATGATGATTGCAGTGTGACGATTCTGTGTAGTCACGTCATTTTCTTCCCTTTCCCTAGCGTTTTGGTTCGGGGATTCTTTCATCATCATCATCATATATTTACGTACGTATTTTGGGAGGGGGAGGGGGGAGGAGGAGGAAGAAGAAAAAAAAACTATGACAGTTGACAGCTCTGGAATGAAAGGAAGGCGTGTAGAAAATTTCATCTCAATCGGATGGGCCGTTCGCGAACAAATAAAGGACATACATATTTACATACATATATACATACACTTTGTTTTATAGATATAGAAGATTTATTTTTTTGCAAATTACAGGACGTTACGGTCAACATCAGAATTTTTTAACCGCTGTCGATGTACTAGGCAAGATTACGCTCAGTAGTTTGCTATTGTTTTCTGAGCGGCCAGCTCACATATCCCGCAAGTTACCAACGCGGCGAGAACCGCAACCGATTCTCGCGCAGGTTACGTTACTCACGAGAATATACGGGATTACGGAGAAAGACATTAACCCCTAGGCCAGGGAGACCAGCGATAGACATGTTATTATCTGAGTAATGAATGATAGACACTTTATTGTCCGACGAATGAATGAATGAATGAATGAATGAATGAATGAATGATAGACACTTTTCTGATGAATGAATTTATGATGGATACTTTATATCCGATGAATGAATGATAGACACTTTATTATCTGAGGAGTGAATGGATGACAGACACGTTATTATCTGAATAATGAGTGATAGACACTTTATTATTTGTTTGACAAATGAATGATAGACATATTATTATCTCAATAATTAATGATAGACACTTTATTATCTGATGAATTAACGCTAGACACGTATTATCTGATATATGAATGAATGATAAACACGCTATTATCTGATAAATGAATGAATGATAGACACGTTATTATTTGATGAATGAATGATATTTTTATTTTTATTATCCGATTAATGAACTAATGATAGACACATTATTATCCAATGAGTGAATGAATGAATGAATGAATGATAGACAGTTTAATATCTGAGGAATGAATTAATGATAGACTACTTTATAATCTGATGAATAAATGATACACATTTTATTATTTGAATAATGAATGATAGACACGTTATTATTTGAATAAGGAATTATAGACACTTTACTATCTGATGGTTGAATGATAAAAACTTTATTATCTGAATAATGAATGATACATACATTATTATCTGATGAAAGAATGATAGACACTTTATTATCTGATGAATGCGTTAGTTAACGATAGACTCGCTATTATCTGAATAATGAATGGTAGACACTTTATTATCTGATGAATGAATGAGTGATAAACACGTTTTTATTCGATGAATGAATTAAAGACACTTTATATCCGATGAATGAATGACAGACACTTTATTATATGATGAATGAATGACAGACACTTTATTATATGCTGAATGAATGACAGACACTTTATTACATGATAAATGAATGGTAGACACTTTATTATGCGATGAATGAATGATAGATACTTTACTATCCGATGAAGAATGATAGACACTTTATTATTGATATGAATGAATCTCATCCCATCTCATCATGTTTCCTCTTGTACCTTGCCGGTGTCGAGGTGAAGTTATAAACTTCGTGAGAGTGGCCCGATTATGGGCTTCATATATCGATATTCCCATGGACTCTGCTATTCCCTCCGTCCAACATTTACGTGGTCGGCCTCTTCCTCTGTTTCCATCTGGTCTGTACATCATTGCTTGTTGTGGTATGCTGTTGACTGGTAACCTACTTGCATGGCCAAACCATTTGACTTGCTGCTTTCTATAAATCTAGTGCTGCTTTAACCCCCACTTTAGTCCTGATTTCTTCATTTCTGATCTTATCTCTTCTTGATACGTTGAGTATTCTTCTCAGGAACCTCATTTCTGTTGTTGTGATTTTTCTTTTCTCTTTTTTCTGTCACTTGTCCAGGTTTGGCATTGGTAGCATAGAGTTGGTAGGAAGATTGTGTTGTAAAGTGCTTTCTTAGTAGTTATTGATACATGTTTGTTCTTTAGTACTGGTGCCATTTGTCCAATGAGTTGATTTGCCTTATTGCATCTATGTTCGATCTCGTCTTCTGATCTGCCATTTGATAATATTATACTTCCTAGGTACTTGAAACTCTTTACTTGTTTCAAGGGATGTTCGTTTAGGTGAATTGTTGCTGTTTGTTCTTCTTTAGTTATAGTCATTACCTCTGTTTTACTTGTGCTAATTTTCATGTTATGTTCCCTACCACATTTCGTTTAGACTATTCATGTGGTCTTGTAATTCAGCTTCTGATTTTGCTATTAGTGCTTGGTCATCCGCAAACAGGAGTTCTCCTAATGGTTAGATTTGCAGATGGTCTTTCTTCTGTTTTCTCGTCATGCGGTGTCTTGAGAGACACTTATTATCTGATGAATGTATGAATGAATGGATGATAGACACGATATTATCTGATGTATAAATGCTATACACTTTATTATCCGATGAATGAGTGATAGATGTTTTATCATCTGATGAACGAATGATAAACAATTTATTATTTTATGAATGAATCAAAGACACTTATAATCCGATGAAAGAATGATAGTAGACACTTTATTATCTGAATAATGAATGAATGAATGAATGAATGAATGATAAACACGTTACTATCTGAATGTTGTTTGATAGACATTTTATTATCTGATGAATGAATGGATGAATGATATACACTTTATTATCTGTGATGGGATTGCCCTGTCGTCGCTTAAAAGTCGTTTAAAAGTCGACTTCATTGCACCGGATTTTTATACTACATGGCTGAGTCTCTTTCGCAGCGCGGAAAGCGTCGCACAACGTATACGAACTCCGTAGCTCCAGCGACGACCCTCATGAGTCTCCGAAAAAATGCACTCATGAACCGAAGGTTGCGGTTGACGGAATTCGAACACACAACTTTCGGAGCCCGAGGCAGATGGTTTGATCACTTCGCCACGGAGACTCCCCTGTGTTGTCATCTACAGCACAATCTTTCACAGAAAAACCTGCCAATAGGTGGAGGAATCCAGAAAAGAAACCTCAACCGTCGAATGTTGAAAAATGTTGACCAAAATGGAACAAGGGTTGAGAGCGAACATTACCCACTTCAATGGATGCTGTGCAAACGTTGACAAGAAGAAGAAGAAGAAGAAGAAGAAGAAGAAGAAGAAGAAGAAGAAGAAGAAGAAGAAGAAGAAGAAGAAGAAGAAGAAGAAGAATACCTTAGCTTTACCTACACTCAAAAAGCGACAACGTGACTTTAAATTACAGAATCCGCATACGTAATTGTCGTATTTGAGAATCGCCATCACCTAAGTCCGACAAACCTTTGTGGGCCAATAGTTTTAGTGTTTTTGTTACTCTGCTAGCAAGGCTTGTGGCGAATTCGCAATCCTACATACCACGTGTAATGCACAGCTGCAGCCGATTTTGTAGCAGACCACGTTGCACTGGTTTCCATACACTCATATAAGCGTAGGCTGTTTAGTAAGCAATGTCAAACTAATGAACGCAAAATTGTTTAGCAAGTTGCAACAGCCAAGAAGTGCTGAGGTTGTTGAGACGTTCATGTAACGGACGTGCAATAACAAATTATTTCAAAAGCAGTCGACTTGTGACCGAAAAGGACGAGGGCGTTCTAACTTCGAGCTCTTAAACTTTCGGCACGCTGATGGCAAGGTTACGACTATCTTCTAGGACATCCTCGTCAGGTAGGGACAGTCATGAGCAACAGGCGACACCAGACCGTCATCCAGCTACTGATGGCGATGCTGGATAGATTGAGGCGGTGGCTTGGAGGAATATCATCAGCAGAGTTGATCCAGAAAATCAATTACCGAGATATGTGGAGAGTCATGAACGCCTACGCCAGCTGGCATGGCATTTGATGATGATGATGATGATGATGATGATGATGATGATGATGGCGGGTTCACTTCAATACACCGGTCAGTTGAGTTTAAACGTCGATTCTCGCTCAGAAAGCAATAGCTAACTACTGAACGTAAAAGAACATTCTGCTGTGTTTGTATTTACCGGTACCCAATGAGGCCCTGTAAGGGAGACTGTTTACACCTAAGAGTTATCATTCACTGCGGAACTATTTGGGACCGTCAATCGGAACAGTGCCGAAAAGACTTTTTAAAGTGATCATAAGCGAAGACTCTCATGGCTTGGTTACACCCTAAGACATGAAGAAACACAAAGAGAGACCACAGAACTGGGGAAAAGAGGAAGTGGTAGACAAGGGTAACATTCATAAAACAGATATGATCAGAATATCAATGTAGATATATCAATGTAGATATATCAATGTAGATATATCAATGCAGATATATCAATGTAGATATATCAATGTAGATATATCAATGCTAGATATATCAATGTAGATATATCAATGCAGATATATCAATGTAGATATATCAATGTAGATATATCAATGTAGATATATCAATGTAGATATATCAATGCTAGATATATCAATGTAGATATATCAATGTAGATATATCAATGTAGATATATCAATGCAGATATATCAATGTAGATATATCAATGTAGATATATCAATGTAGATATATCAATGTAGATATATCAATGCAGATATATCAATGTAGATATATCAATGTAGATATATCAATGTAGATATATCAATGCAGAATTAAGGAGAGTGGCACAAGACAGACGACTATTGAATCAGAATACTTGACGATCATGATGATGTATTTGTACACTAACTTTTTCCATCTAATACAACTTTGGTTCATTTTATGAGTTGATAATACAGGTATTTTACACCGTGTAAATAACTTATACATTCTTCACAATTAGCAAACATACCTTTACCAACAGCCTGTAGTAATGAAATGCCTAGCCTGCCCGAGTGTCTGCATGCATTTGACAATTCTGTGAAGAATTATAATATAGTGGTGAAATTGTCCATATCATTTCAGAAATATTAATACAGATGTAATCTTATTACATGGCAACAACAACAACAACAACAACAACAACAACAACAACAACAACAACAACAACAACAACAACAAACAACAACAACAACAACAACAACAATAATGTCCTTTGCAGGACAATGTGATCACACAATTTTACATTCAAGCAGTTTGCCATGCTTCTGAATGAGAAGTCATGTCCAGAAACGGCTGTTGGAAATGAACCCACTACATCAGCAGACAGGAAGTTTAATGATAATACAGATAAAATATAACAGACATTCATGATAATATAGATATGATATTATAGACACATATGATAATATATGTAAGATATAAACGTCAGGATGGCTGAGCGGTCTAAGGCGCTGCGTTCAGGTCGCAGTCCATTCTTGTGGGCGTGGGTTCAAATCCCACTTCTGACAATTAGTTTTCTCCCGTGTGTTGCCGGGGCCATAAGGGAAGCAAAGAATAGCAACACTGTAGCCTACCACGCATGTCGTAAGAGGCGACTAAGGAGGCTGATGGTTCCGTTCGCCCTGCTACTGAGTGAGTGTGTGGCGCGACACTGTGAGCTGTGAGTTTCGTGTGAAATGCTTTTGAATCTGCCGAGGTGCTTTGGAACGTGACTGCATGTTCCGAGCGATGGCAGATGCTATGTCTCAGAGTGATCGGTTTTTGCCTTATGCAGAAATGCGTGGCTGCTGGGCTTCTGGTTGACTGCCACTGCCATCGACAATGAACTGTATTTTCGTGGACTGTGTAGGTGAACATCTAGGAAACATCCAGATAGGAAAATGACTGCCGATTCCATCAGAGATAAACTGGATGTTTCGTGGGGGATTATTGTGTTGACATTCTGGCGGCGGCATTGTGCACAGTGTATCTGTGCGGGCTGTTGTTTGTCGAGACTCCTGTCTTTTCCACTTTTGACATTGGTCAGTGGGGAGCGTTTTATGTGATATTCACTGGCACAGGAACGGAACATAATGGGGATGACCCGTTGCTGTGAAGTTGGAACCATGACTAACTAACTAACTAACTAATGATAATATAGATATGATATTACATCATATCATATGATATGAAATCATCATGTAGCAGACCCTTTGCAGAATGTCACTGTCAACATCGAGAACCACAAGTATCTGTAATGTCCCAAGTTCATCCTCATGCTGGGCGACCACAGCCTCTTCTTCCAGGTACCATACCTTCCATCACTGTTCTCTCCAAACCACTGTCATGTTTAATATGGCCAAAATATTTCAGTTTCCGAGACATGATATTGGCTGCACCAATTTTCAATCTAAACATTTGCACTCTAACTACTGATGCCGGTTAATTATATTACAAAGTCACTTAAAAGTCGGTTAATTCTGTTGAGTCACCTCCCTTTGACTCAACTCTCCTAGAGTGTTATAATGTTGGCCTGACCCATGTTTTTGATGTGCTGATAAAGTGGCAGTGCCAGCCAGCCTTTCTGCTCTATCATAACCCACAATTGCAGCATGTTCTGGTACAAACATGGATTAAGACTGTTCGAATTGTGGATATTTTCTTGAATTGAATCCAATGATTACATATGAAACCAATCTCAACTGTCCAGATTGTGCTCAATGAATCACTTAGATAGCATGGTGTAATTTTGTGACTGACATCAATGCAATGCCATTGTTACCACCAACACTTCATATTTCTTTTTTTGTTGTTGCTTGTTTCACATCTGGATGAACGAATGTTGTTATGCATTCTCATAACATTTTAATACATATTTTATATGTGCTCAGCATTCAAATTACCATGTGTTTACCTTCATGAATACAACATGCATAATAACATATAACTGATGTGCAACACAGATGGGTGGCTGGAAGGGAATATTGCAAGACAAGCCTGCATGCTCAGTTTGTGACCCTATGAAAATAAAGTTCATTCGGTTGTTCATTTGTTCGACCATTGTACTGCACTAAATTTATGCCAACAGTATCTGGTTCAATCCTTCTGTGTTATAACTGAGATATGTACTATCTATTGTTGCTTCATATAATGACTGTTTAAGTTTTCTAACTTATACTTTTGCTTTTTCATATCATCTAGATTATGCAACCATGTCCAGTGGCGTCACTGGGGTTGGTGTCACCCAGTGCGGTAAACTCTTGGTGTCACCCCTCTAGACTTTCACCGCGGTCTTCTTCCGAGTGTTCCTGTACCATATATAATCGCATATGGTAATGTTTGTAAAATAAGTCAAAAAGTTAATAAGGACATAAGAAAGAAAACAAATTGAACAATATAACTTCAATGCTTCAGGTAAAACATAAATAAAGAACTTCGACAAACTCGGTCAAAGTTAAATTTTTGTTATTTAACATTAAAATTTCTAAAATTAACAATGAACGGTTATGAAACCCGACTAGACAGAGCTATGTCTGCTTTGTCAAATTTGCAATTTTTTTATTTTGGTGTCACCCCTTGATGGTGTCACCGGTGCGGCCCGCACCCCCCGCGTGACGTCCTGACCATGTCTTTCAGTAAATTATAATATTCATATTGTGCTATCTATCGTCACTCCTGTCAGCCTATTGGTCTTTCTAAACCAGCATTTAACATGTGAAAGGCTGCTGCCCTAACTGCTGCTAACATTTCTCATGACTCTTACTCTTGTGAACAAACCAACAGCCTACCTTCGCCTGGCTCTATCTGGGCAGCATGTGAAGTAGCAAAGCCTTGGACAACACAGTCTGATAAGTGATGGGCAAAGTCTGCGACTGCAGTCACCACTGAATCCAACTCTGAAGACAGCAAGTGATATATTACAATCACTATGTGACTACGAACCATTCAAGCATACATAGTATCAATCAATCAGTCAATCAATCAATAAAATGTGGTTTATTAGTAATTGCTGTGGTTAATCTTAATATTTCTGATCCATACAAAAGTGTTCATTTAACATTAAAGTTAAATAATATAAGCCAGCATTATTAGTCTCAATCAATCAATCATTCAATCAATCAATCATTCAATGAATCAAATGTGGTTTATTAGTAAATGCTCTGGTCGCTCTCCATGTTTCTGATTCATACAGCAATGTTGATTTAACATTAGAGTTAAGTAATCTAAACTAGAATTATTAGTCTCAGTCAATCAATCATTCAATCAATCAACCAATCAAATGTGTTTATTAGTAATTGTTTTAGTTGTCCTCCAAACTTGTGATCCACCCAGCAGTACTAATTTAACATTAGAGTTAAATATTCTAATTAACATTATAGGTTTCAATCATTCAATAAATCAATCAAATGTGGTTTATTAGTAATTGTTTTTGTCACTCTCCATGTTTCTGAGCCATACAGCAGTACTGATTTAACATTAGAGTTAAATATTCTAATTAGCATTATAGGTGTAAATCATTCAATCAATCAATCAATCAATCAAATGTGGTTTATTAGTAATTGCTGTGGTTGCACTCCATGTTTCTGAGCCATACAGCAGTGCTGATTTAACATTAGAGTTAACTATTCCATGTCTGGTACTACTCCCATGCTGGAAGCAAAAACTGTAAACTCTGAAACAGAAGCCCTAACCTCCCAGCCATGCCACCACTTGAATTTTAGTCTAACAGATCAGAAGTCATAATGCAGACAATCAATTCACATGTTGGGGGAAATAAGAACAACAGATGGAAGACACCCGACAGAGATTAAAATCAGACTAGTCCAGTGGTTCTCAACCTTTTTTGGCCCATGCCCCCCTTCACCATATTTTCAGAACGTCATTCCCCCGTCCCCCTTTTCGTATTTCCTACCTAAAAACCCTACCCCCGCCCCTACACAGTATACATAATAATGGAAGCTAAATTTAATAGCACATACTAAAACAAGTCTAGACGTCCACATAAAATGTGATTTGTGGGTTTACTCACCTCCCCCCCCCCCAGTAACCCTAAAATCCCCCCCCAAGGGGGGGGGGGGGGGGAAATTCCCCACCGGTTAAGAACCACTGGTCTAGTCCAAGCAAAAGCTGCACTTCAGAAGTTGAAAACTATCTTATGTAATAAATCACTTTTATTGAATGCCAGAGCCCAAGGCAAAAAGAAAACTCCAACCTGCACAGTTCACGGTGACTGCACTAGCCATTCGGTCTTAATTCCCCAGGTTCAAGACCACCCCCCCCCCCCTCCTGTCCTATTCAAGACCCCCCTGTCCTACACCGCAAGGTACTATAGGCAGTAAATGACTACTATCAGAATCTTCACTCAAATCGGAGTAACTATTGTCTAAAACCGTTTCAAACAACAATCTTGCTTGATCTGATGTAAATCTATGAGGTCGCAAAGTAGAAGGCGTTGCCATTTTTAAAATAATCAAAACAAACAACTTAAACACTCGTTTTCTCGTAAAACACACTGAAGCCGATCGGCTTGTCTCACACTAGCGGAGGCAAAAAGGCAAAATCTTTGTGTGTGTAAATTTAAATTTCTTTTTTTTTTTTGGGGTTGCATATCCCTTACAGGACGTTGCAGTCAACACCAGCATTTTTCAGCTGCTGTTTATGTACTAGGCAAGATTATGCTCAGTAGTTTGCCATTGCTTTCTGAGCGACCGGCTCACATACCCCATAAGTTACCGATGCGGCGAGAACCGCTACTGTTTCTTGCACACATCACGCCACTCACGAGAGTAAACAAGATTACGGAGAAAGATGTACACCCCTAGGCCAGGGAGACCGACTAAATTTTAATTTACCAGGCACTAAAAGTTGCGGAATATAAGAAAACTGAAACAAATAACGCAGTGTCTATATCCAGCCGACCTACTGGCTGGCGGGTGCCAGAACCGTTCCAATGAGCCGATATATCAGCTCTCGGCAGAGAATCAGTTAAACTGTCCTATTATGTCACTGTGTTCATCTGCACCATGATGTCACGTGCTTAACATTCTTGATATCCTTAACAACAACAATATTGAGAAGTTACATGATAATAGCATGGTTATTATAATTTTTAATTATACTTTTAAGGCTTTCATTTGAAGCCACCTTGTGGAATTAATTAATCCTTTACAAGGACTAAGATCTCTGGAGATAAATTAACATCAAGCTGTCTGACAGGGCACATGCTGATGAGATCAGATGTACGTTCTGTGTACACCGTAGCATGGATCAGAAACACAGAGAACAACAAAAGCAAGTGCTATTAAACTGTAATCATCCATTAACAGTTGCTTGCACAAAACAGAAGTGCAAAACTGGTATAACAGAATCTGCAATGAGGTGCTTATGGAAAGAACACTGCAAATTCATGTGAAACTGGACATGAGGAAAAGACTCTGCACTAGATAAAACCTGCAATCAAGAAATCAATGTTCTTCTCCTGGAATACACAGGGTAAGAGAAATTTAGGGAGAACTAAAAATATATAGGTCATTTTTGCAGTTGGTTCCTTTTCAAATTAGAACAAGAATACGAGCAGAAACGTCTATGCAGCTCGTGGGGCAGTGAACGCAGTTAAAGAAACCAGCATAATAAGTTCAAAATCAGCTGAAGGCGATGTGGAATCAGACGAACTTGCACTGATTTTCAAAATGGTATGAGCGTCAGTCATTCAGAAAGTAATGGCAAACTACTGGTTGTAGAAAATCACAAACAGCCAAGAAATGCTCGGGTTGATCGAGACTTTTAAAGGCAGACAGACAGACAGGTGGCAAATAAAAGCAGACAAACAGGTAAGTTTTTTATGTTAAAATACCTACAATGGATTATATATATATATTTATATTCTAATATCAAATTCTGTGGAACGTGACTCATCAAAGTCTTAAAGAAGTTTGGTTTCTAATGTTCACACATACCTGCTCTATCTGCACTATATGCAGACGCACAATTATTCAGCCTGGACAAGCAGGATAGAACTGGAGCTGCCCGTGATATAAGATACTCTGTAGACAAAAGACATCTTGGATTAATATATTAAATAGTTAGTTAGCAGGTCAGCATGGTCGAATGGGGAAGAAACGTGTGTTCTTAAACATCCGGTGTGCTGATGCTGAGGTTAGGAGTTCTCAACCCCTACACCGGACAGCTGGACTAAAATGTTGACCTGTCGTCCTTGACTTGGGAACATAAATTATAAGTACCTCCGAAGTCAAGAGTGGGTTCGCCTGATGGTGAGGGACACTGTTAATAGGGAAAGCTAATCCACATGCAAAATTCAGCCCATCACTACTATAAATAGTGTGTATGGACTACTCTTGAGTTCAAAGCAAGCGAGCGAAAAAAAATTAAAAAATTAAATAGTTACTCAATAATTTCCATACTTTCATAAAACAAAAATGTGCATGTCCTTTGCAGAACACTGATCAATCCTAGGTCGATTTTCTAGGAAATTTTATGATTAGTAGCTTGCCATTGCTTTCTGAATGAGAAGTCAACAGTTTTAAGTCCAACTGACTCGGGTAGAGAGTGAACCCACTACCCAAATATCAGCACACAGGAAGTTTAAGAGCGAAGCACCTAACCTTTTGACTACATTGACCTCATACTTCCATGAAGGAAATCTTAAAAATGTTTTGGTCCTGCAGGGATTAACCATTAAGCAAAGTAAGCATGTGCTTAGGGCATCATGGGAAAGTGAGGCATCATGGGAAAGTGAGGCATCATGGGAAAGTTGAGCAGTGTAAATTTTCTACTGCTGGATGAATCATAGACCATATGGTGCAAAACTGGAAATGGTGCGGCTGAACCAGTTTCCGCAAAAAGGATCTCCCACAATAAATGCTTACTGCCTATTAACAACATAAAAACATAGTGTTATGTTTATAAGCCAGTTGTATTCACTGTTCACCTCTTTTAAAATGTATCTACTTATTGATCATGGTATTCTAAGTGTGTTTCTGTAACAACATTTACATTCAAAAGCTTTGATATTCTTCTTTAGTGATTGTGAATTCATCCTTGACTCACATCTGTATACTTCCTTAGAAAAGATGCATGTTCTCGAAATACTGACTTTTATTTGTTTACTGGGGTTGTGGCATTTACACATGAATGTAACAGACAACACAACCATATATACATTCTCAGCACAGGAAAGATGTAGCTCTCAATATTTTTACTTGTATCTGTTTGCTAGGTTATGCCATGGCACATGAATGCAACAAACAACACAACCATGCATATACACCCACCTGCTGTACAAGTGCTTGAATCATATGCAGGATTATCTCCCTGTTCGATAGCATCTTCAATCATTGCAGTAGCTTCCCTTATAGTTTGACCTGGGAAAAAAACACAACACATTCATCGAATATAAACCAGAACTTCAATATGTTGTTCAGCTAGATCTATGTTTTGGGTGGTGAGATTGGGGATATCCCCTGTCAAAGGAGAAGTAAGGCATCTCCTTCCCTCCGCTAGCCTAGGAATACCCTGAACAAGGTGGAGCACCTGTTTACCCCCTCTTCCCCAAAAGGTAATGTGAAACAAGATGGAGTACCTGTATATCTTCCCCCCAACAGGGTAATGTAGAACAAGGTGGAGTACGTGTTTAGCGTTCCTTCTTTCCCGCCTCCCCCCACCCACTGACTGGTGTAAAGATTAAACCTACTACCTCTGGATCAACACACCTATTCTCCTGTGTGTTGCCGGGGCCCATAAGGGAAGCAAAGAATAGAAACACTGTAGCCTACCACGCATGTCGTAAGAGGCGACTAAGGAGGCTTGATAGTTCCGTCGCCCTGCTACTGAGTGCGTGGAGCAACACTGTGAGCTGTGAGTTTCATGTGAAATGCTTTTGAATCTGCCTGAGGTTTTTTGGAACGTGACTGCATGTTCGGAGCGATTGCCGATGGCTATGTCCCAGAGTTGACCGGTTTTGGCCTTATGCAGAAATGCGTGGCTGCTGGACTTCTGGTTGACTGCCACTGCCATCGACGATGAACTGTATTTCGTGGACTGTGTGGGTGAACATCTAGGAAACATCCAGATGGGAAAATGACTGCCGATTCCATCAGAAATGAACTGGGTGTTTTGTGGGGGACTATTGTGTTGACATTCTGGCGGCGGCATTATGCACAGTGTATCTAGTGCGGGCTGTTGTTTGTCGAGACTCCTGTCTTTTCCACTTTTCACATTGGGCAGTGGGGAGTGTTTTGTGTGATATTCACTGGCACAGGAATGGAGCATAATGGGGACGACCCGTTGCTGTGAAGTTGGAACTGTGACTAACTAACTAACTAACCTATTGTTTAAGACACAGCACTCTTATACATTTGGCCATACTGACTTCCAAATACCTATACCAGTCAGTTGGACTAAAATGTTGACCTCTCGTCCTTGACCTGGGGGTGTAAATTACAAGTACCTCTGAAGTCAGAGTGGGTTCACTTTATGGTCAGGGACACTGGTAATAGGGAAAGCTAATCCACAAATAAGTCCTGTGCTACTAGAAGTAGTAGCATGTGTATGGACTAGGCTTGAGTTCAAACGAACGAGTGAAATAAAAAATATATATATATAATAAACCACCAACTTCATTATAATAACCACCAACTTCATCATAATAACCACCAACTTCATCATAACCACCAACTTCATCATAATAACCACCAACTTCATTATAACAACCACCAACTTCATCATAATAACCACCAACTTCATCATAACCACCAACTTCATCATAACAACCACCAAGTCAATCATAATATATGTGACAGAGAGAACTGGAGAGCCGTGATCTCTGTCTGCTACAGACCAGGCACCTGAAGAAGAATCTCTAGGGCCAGATAACAATTATACAACCTGTTTCCAAAATCACCATATGGAGGTGGAATAGCCCTTTGATCAGCCTCATTTCTGGTACATTGAACATAAGACAGGCAGTCAAGCTATGATGCACTTGCTGCACTTACCTATCTTTTCTGCCTCCTCAGCCCTCTATAATACAATAAGACAAGTAGAAAGATTTCTTAATGCCCTCGTGAATTGAACAGTATGAACAGGACTCACTCAATATCTGATTCCTCATGCTATCAATATCTGCCTTGAGTTTTGCCTCAATTTCTTCCTTCTCCAACTCCAGTTGATTATACTTGTCAGTCAGGATGGTCACTTGCTTGTCCAATTCTGCTTGAAGGCGGTCCCTGTCTGATTCTGTTTCTGCTAGCTTGCTCTCTGCTTCCGAAACTCTTTCATCTGTAACAATATAAAGAGTTATGCTTCAAAAGCAATATTTCTACTGAATATTTAGTCTTGAGAAGAGTTCGTCACACCAAGTTAGCACCTCAAAGTTTAGTGTGTCCAACTTCAGCATGCATTTGTGCAACATTTGCATCCTCTAGAAAAATTATATTCAAAGTAATTGACTTTATCTACTCGTATAGATACTGCTAGATACCTCATTGAGGTTGGTGCAGCCTTTCCTCCCAACCAGGTACCAGAGTATCAGAGAGAGGATTGTGTTGAAGAGCTCTTCTTCCCCCCTCCAAGTTCAGAAACCAGCAGGGCAAGCAAGACCAGTACTAGAACTTCACATCTCTGATCTCTGAAGAGTTCTATTTCCATGTAATCAGGTTATGGTTCAGCACAGCACACACAGACTGATTGGGATTAAACCTAGGTTAGTCATATTTCCTCTACCGATGTTAGGTACTTAATTGTCAATGAACTTCAACTCAAAGCCCAGAGAGAAGCAAGCATTGAAGAGTAAAAACACAGGACACTTTATGATGGTAAATGTGTAGTACGTTAGCAAAAAGTGCAATAAACGATAGAAACAGCACACACAAATGGTGATTTCTTATGACCAGATCGTAGACCCTCAACAAATGTGTGCAAAGCTGTCCTTTATTTTGCTATCTCCTGCAGCTCACTATATATCCTTCTCATTTATTCATCTCTGTCTCTAATTCTCTTCTCCATATGTTTCTAGCTTGTTTATCTATTGCCCTGTGGGTTCCAGTGAAAAGATTTTCTAAAAGAATGCATAAAAGAAGACATTAACAAATACATAAAAGAATACAGCGATTTGAAACTTACTTAATCTGGCTTCCATCGTTTCCTTCTCAGTTCTGACCTGGTCAAGCTGCATCTTAAGAGTGTCGTTTGCTTCGGTCAACTCCTGCTCTTTCTCACGAGCCTGCTCTCTGACGTCCTGCAACTGACTGCTGACGGTGGTCAGCTCAGAGACTTTGATATCCAAGTCAGATTCCAACAGTGTCTTGGCTTCTTCCAGGCTGCGTATTCTAGCCTCTAAATCCTAGTTGAAATTATTTTTAAAAGATGATGATCAACTGTAGCAGCTAAGCTAATTAACCAAATTAATGGAAAATGAGTTAAGAGAAAAGAAATGAGAGATTGACAGCCTTGCTTTTGCATGAAAAATTATCCTCATCATTATCATGTTCCCTGTCGACTGGTGTAAACATTCATGCATCTCCACAGATCTCAGTTTCTGGTTTTCTGGATCAATTCCACTGGTTTCCCTCCATGCCACTGTCTTAGTCCATCCAGCACCATTTCTCTGGGTCTGCCCTGGCTCTTCTACCACTGATCTCTCCAGCTGTTATAAGTGTATGAAATGATACATTCTGCTAGAGAATGTGTCCTGTGGAGATGAATGATGGCCTTGGCCAGTAACTTCAAGGTGATGCTGATGAACATGTGTCGGTTGAGACCCTGGAAAGAGACAATGAGCACACACTCTAAATACCAAAACCTATCAAAAAAGATATCTTCATATCCGTGATGAACTCAGCATAACTGGCTAGCATGAGAATCAATACGGCAAAAGAAGTTTTTTCCCAAGATGGAAAACATACTCATCAATTTTTTAACCTGTCAACTGCAGCGTGAAACAGTGTTAAAATGCTATATAGGATCTGTATTGTTGTATGTATGTGAAACTTGGAAAATAAGCAGACACACTGAGAAACATCTAATGGCAGTGGAAATGTGGTTTCTGAGGACACTGTAAAGAATATCATGAAAGGTCAGAAAAATAAATGAGATAGTTCTTCAAGAAGCCAATGAGCAACTTAAACTGATTAGAGAAATTAAACAAAGACAGTCAAGAATATTTGGGCAGGTTACGAGGAGAAAAGAAAACTTGAAAAATTAGTGACAACTGGCAAACCTGATAAGAAAACAGCAAGGGAGAAACAAAGAGATAAATACTTTTATAGCTTGGTCAGGACAAGAGCACAGACCTAATCTAATACTGGTGACTATGAAATGGCAAACCATGACAGCCCATTCTACTGGCAAACCACATGATGATGATAATAATGAGTGTAGAGACAACAAAATAATGGAAACATAACAAACATATCATGATCAACTAACAAAAAATATACATACATGTACACACATATCAACATCGCGTGCCTTGCCAACAGACATGGGTGATCATGATCCTACACAACTCCCATTCTCTAGTGGAATGTTTATGTGTTGATCAATATCTTTCCAAGCAATGATACAAGGCTGCCTCTCACTGCCTCTTGTTTTCTTTAACCTTAGCAGCTGTAACAATATGCTCCAGTGTTTCTCTTCTCACAAGAGAGTGTGCCTAACAACTCCCTTCCCCATACCCCAACCACCATGTGCACAGATAGGAGAAAATGCATCTTTCCTGTGGCAATCTCAGTCTTCTAGAGAATTCCCAACCAACCAACCAACCAACCAACCACCCAGCCAACCAACCATCCAGCCAGCCAGCCCGCCCACCCGCCAACCAACCAACCAACCAACCAGATAAAAACACTTCTCATTCAGTGCCTCACCTCCTTCTGTTTTTCCAACTTGGAGTTGAAACTGCTGACTTCTGCCAACTGCTGTGAGATGTCCTCTGCAGACTTTTGAAGGTTGTTTTGTACCAGATGTTTCTCTTCCACCATTCTGTTCAACTCCAGCTGGTTTTCCTTTTTAAAGGACGTGGTAAGATGAGAAAAACAAAAACAATCTAACTTACAGGCACAGAATTCTTTAAAGGGTGTGGCAAGATGAGGAAAACAAAAACAACCTTACATTACAGACAGATTTACAGACAGATTAATTTTCTAATGGAAGCAGCATGCAATAAGTAAGTAAAGGACCCTTTTACATGACTTGAGATATATAGAGTCTGTGATGTTAGATCCATATTTCTATAGACCAGTGCTGGGTGATGTGGTCAATGTAACGACTACCTTCACTTCCCAAGACATTTTCCCTGGTACCCATTTAAGGCTGAGTTTACTTGGAATCACAATTTAATTTTACAAATCCATCATGATGGGGATTTGAACATATAATCACAGGGTCAGTAGGCAGAGTGCTAGACACTATACATGGTGTATTTTTAATGACTGTGGGGTTTTTGAAAATATTGCGGTTCCAAGTTTTGTATTTACCTTTTATATTGCATGAACTCTACAGAGGGTGAATACAAATCTTGGAGTGGCAATATTTTCAAAAGCCTCACAGTCATTAAAGATACACCTTATACTACCACAAGGTGAGTCGGCAGTGTGGTAGCCACTATACTATCACAACACCCCAAAATACAGTTAAAAGTTAGTTGCATATCCTTTATAGGACGTCACAGTCAACCCCAGAATTTTTATGCTGTTTGTGATCTCTTGGCAAGTTTATGTTCAGTAGTTTGCCATTGCTTTCTGAACCGCAGGCACCCATACCATTTTGTCATGCTCGCAGCTGTGTTTCGAACGCGAAATGTTGGATTTTGAACTGTGCCCGTAACCTCCTCGCCACAGAAGCCTGCCAACATACAGTAATAAAACTAAAAACATTACTGCAACTGTACCATTGGTGGTGGGTGTAGCAGGGAGGTGTCTAGCTGAGGAAGAAAGGCCCGTGGCAAGCAATTGTCCCGCTGTATCTACTACTTTTTCTTCTGCCTTTTATCCTCTGCTGAAGCACAAACCTTCAGCCAAATCATGCCAAGCTATCCTATATTTCGCATCTCTCGCAGCACAATCAATGTCCTACTCATATTATTCACCCCTGTCTCTAGTTCTCCTCACCGTATTTTATTAGGGCTGGCTCTATTTCGTTTGGTGTTGCAGGGAGGTTTTCCTGGCTGAGGAATAACAGTAGTTTCCTTGGTAGTTGAAAATAAAAAAGAGTCAGCTAAATATTCGGATGTCCGCGCTAATTTCACAACACCTACCCACAAACATAATATTTATAGCAGATGTGACTCTGGTTGACACAGATGTCCAGGCTAATTTTGAAACACCTACCCACAAACATAATATTTATAGCAGGGGTGACTCCGCTTGACACAGACTTTGTCCTCGCCCAGTCTATGGATATTTATAAGGTTAGAACTCATGGCTGCAAACGTTCAACCCCACTGGATGAAATGAATGGTCATCATCATTCTTGATGGACAAACACCATATGGTTGACTACAACAATCAAAACCAGTCCTTGTGAGGACTAAATAAGCTCAAGACCAGTCCTTTTAGAGAAAGCAATGAACAACAGGGAGGCTACTGAATCTGGCAGGTTCTCCCCAGGACTAGTCCTCATCAGGACCAACTCAATGCAGTAATGAAAATGCCCCATAAAACCCAAAGAGCACAGAGTGGAAAATATAACCAGTCCTGTTTAGGACTAACTCAAAAGCGAGCAAAGAAAGGAAAGATAATCAAAATTCGCACCAAAAAAACGGGAAAAAAAATTATAACCAACACTGTAGAAGCAGGTTGAATGAAACCAAAGATATTTTTTTCATAAATACTGAATTGAACTCTGCCTAAAATACATGCTCAAGTTATTCAATACTATCACCCTTCTTTTACCAGATATGTAGAACTCGAGAGGTGTATGTTAGTGTGTTCGTACAGCTATGTGTCTGTGTGTTGATTTCAGTGCTCTTGATCAGTCAATTTAGTGAATATCTGGGAGTGTTGATACATTCTGTAGAAGACTGTAGATTTGGAACAACATGCCCCCTTATGTCAGTCAGCAAGGCACTTGATGATGATGATGATGATGATGATGATGATGATGATGATGATGATGATGATGATGATGATTATCTGAGAGCATGACTGACATGATTATTTGTGAATATGGTGTGTGTGTGTCAGAGAGAGAGAGAGAGAGAGAGAGAGAGAGAGAGAGAGAGAGAGAGAGAGAGAGAGAGAGAGAGAGAGAGAGAGAGAGAGAGAGAGAGAGAGAGAGAGAGAGAGACAGACAGACAGAGAGAGAGAGAAAAAGAGACAGAGAGAGAGAGAAAGACAGAGAGAGAGAGAGAGGAGAGAGAGAGAGAGAGAGAGAGCATGAGTGAGTGTATTCATGCATGTTTTTGTTTTGTTTTTGGTTTTTGTGAGAATCACTGTCATTGTCTACCACATAACACTTCATGTGTTAGTCTGATGCTATCTCGAGTGTCTGCATTCAATCAAATGAAAGTGAGCTAGGAAGTTTGTTAAAACCAGGAGAACAACTAGTGACATTCTGGTGCCAGGACTGAGTATGTACACATTATGCATGTACTTGTTACCAGACAAGGCACTGCTCACAAGGCAAACTGTCTAGTCTGAATGTCACCGGGAAAACTGACATCTCAGCAGAGCCATCATGTGTCGAGGGGCTAGCTATTAGCATAACAGTGTTATAGATAGATAGTCAGTATTTTATTGGTTCCAGTCTTAGTAATAATGGGGGAGGCATGGCTGAGAGGTTACAGCCTATGGCTCAGGCTGAACAGTTACTGGGTTCAAATCCTAGTACAAGGCTGGCATTTTTACATGAACCATTGATTTCTAATATCACATTCCCCTCATCTCTTGGGCAGTGATATTGGATAAATAACCTTCTCAAATAAATGCAACAAACAAAATAGAATGTTCCATGTAAAAATTGTACATTTTACAAATCTCACAACAGTTGGAAACTGCAAAGAGTAGGTCATAAGATCAATGCTCTGGCAAACTTATTAGGAAAGAAAACCTACACACGGGTACTGGTGTTTGCTACCTGGGAAGGAATATATCAAAAAGAAGTAAATCGTACACAACTGCATGCTGAAATCAGACACAAGACAACAGAGGTGCATACATAGGTATGATATATTCACCGCAAGTGAGTGCCAAAAGTACTTTCTGAGTTTTCCAAATGTTTGATTCTCTTGTAACAAATGTTTGGCTATGAATCTATCAATTCCAGTTACATTTATCAATAGCTCTTATCTTTAGCTTGTTTAGCTATACCACTGTTACATTCACAAGTAACTCTTATGTTTAGCTTGTTTAACAAATGCCACAGTCATATTTATCTGTAGCTCTTATCTTTAGCTTGTTTAGCGATACCACAGTTATATTTATCACAAGCTCTTATCTTTAGCTTGTTTAGCTATACCATTGTTATATTTATCACAAGCTCTTATCTTTAGCTTGTTTAGTTATACCACTGTTAAATTCATCAGTAATTCTTATGTTTAGCTTGTTTAACAAATGCCACAGTTACATTCATCAATAGCTCTTATCTTTAGCTTGTTTAGCTATACCACAGTTATATTTATCACAAGCTCTTATCTTTACCTTGTTTGGCTACACCACTGTTACATTCATCAGTAACTCTTTAACAAATACCAGAGTTATATTTATCAGTAGCTCTTATCTCTAGCTTGTTTAGCTATACCACTGTTACATTCATCAGTAACTCTTTAACAAACACCAGAATTATATTTATCAGTAGCTCTTATCTCTAGCTTGTTTAGCTATACCACTGTTACATTCATCAGTAACTCTTTAACAAACACCAGAGTTATATTTATCAGTAGCTCTTATCTTTACCTTGTTTAGCTATACCACTGTTACATTCATCAGTAACTCTTTAACAAATACCAGTTATATTTATCAGTAGCTCTTATCTTTACCTTGTTTGGCTACACCACTGTTAAATTCATCAGTAATTCTTATGTTTAGCGTGTTTAACAAATGCCACAGTCATATTTATCAGTAGCTCTTATCTTTAGCTTGTATATCTATACCACTCTTACGTTGCTAACTCTTATTATCAGCTTCTTGACCTTTATCACTGCTACATTCATCACTACCTTTTTTAATAGATGATATCTCAGTCTGTTATGTCCAATGGGAAGTGAGAATTGCTAGTTATGTGCAGTTGATAATATGCGTCATTTTTCTGTTAATTTGAATACTCTGGCTCCCATCTAGGTTCCATAGCTGCTTCTTATAAACCTCTTAATTTCATCATAAGCTATATCTGTTATCAGGTTGAGATAGTCTTTCCTCTTCTTTTCTTCTTTTGACAACTTTAACAGCCTCTACACTGCAAGGAAAAACAAGGACAATTAAACAACATTACCTTCATAAGTTGATCCTTTTCTTCCACGATTTTCTTCTCAGCAGCCAGCTGTTTGGCCAGGCTGTCGTGCTTAAATGTACAAGATAAATACAAACAAATAAGAACAGAACATGGTTTGTTAATAGTGATATTTAACTATTTAAATGTATGTATATCTATATATCTATATATTTATAGTGACATGTATATAAACATGTGCAATGATACAATACTTAGAGGGAAAGTTAGGAGGTAAATGTGTCAGAGAAATACAATGGTTTACAATGGAATGATTTCTCACTGGATATTGGGTTGTGCTAGACTAAAATAGTTAACTTCTCATCCTTGACCTGCGGACAGTAAATTACAAGTACCTTCAAAGGTCTGAGTGGGTTCGCCTGATAGCGAGGGGCACTGGTAACAGGAAAGCTAAAAGCTAATTTTCATGCAAAATTAATCCAATGCACTCCCCAATAGTGGCAACTACTAGATGTAGACGCACATCTATGGACTATGCTTGTAGTACAAAGTTAGAGAATGCAAAACAAAAACATGAAGTGGTGGACAAACAGCAATCTGGTAGACTGCTCAACAAGGGTGAGAGACAAGAGGTATAAGAGATCTATTGCAGTTAAACTTCACTGTGGAGATGGCAGCTGATTGACTGACTGATTGATTGATTGATTGTGCAAACATCACAAATACATTGTTATTCTTACATTTCTCAAGAGAGCCACATGTTCCTCTCTTAGCTTGCCATAGATGTCTTTCATTTTCTGAAACTTCTCCTGGTTGGCTTTGGCCTGTTCTGAAAAACAAAGATAGCAAGTTTAGAAAATATGCACCCAATAACTCATAAAGAACTGAGAATTTTACCATGTTTGGATGTAGGAGTTTTTGTCCCTTGGAAATTTCTTACACTGTTAAAATGAAATATGAAATCAAGAAACAACGTCTCTGCACATGGGAGATGTGCTCTGTCCCCTCCTTCATTAGCCAAGGAAAGAGTTCCCGTGCTGAAGCTATCAGTAGCAGACTGATTGAATGTCCACCTGTGTTTTCCTCTGTGGGTTGTGTCATCTAGATCCTCTGTGGATTGAGTGTCATCCAGATGCTCTGTGGATTGAGTGTCATCCAGATGCTCTGTAGGTTGAGTGTCATCCAGATGCTCTGTGGGTTGAGTGTAATCCAAATGCTCTGTGGGCTGAGTGTAATCCAGATCCTCTGTGGGTTGAGTGTCATCCAGATGCTCTGTGGGTTGAGTGTCATCCAGATGCTCTGTGGGTTGAGTGTCATCAAGATCTTCTGTGGGTTGAGTGTCGTCCAGATCCTCTGTGGGCCGAGTGTCATCCAGATCCTATGTGGGCTGAGAGTCATCCAGATGCTCTGTGAGTTGAGTGTCATCCAGATGCTCTGTGGGTTGAGTGTCATCCAGATGCTCTGGGGGAAGAGTGTCATACGCATGCTCTGTGGGTTGAGTGTCATCCAGATCCTATGTGGGTTTAGTGTCACCCAGGTGCTCTGTGGGTTGAGTGTCATCCAGATCATCTGGTGAAAGAGTGTCATCCACATGCTCTGTGGGTTGAGTGTCATCTAGATCCTCTGTTGGTTTAGTGTCATCTAGATGCTCTGGGGGCAGAGTGTCATCCACATGCTCTGTGGGTTGAGTGTCATCTAGATCCTATGTGGGCTGAGTGTCATCCAGGTGCTCTGTGGGTTGAGTGTCATCCAGATCGTCTGGTGAAAGAGTGTCATCCACATGCTCTGTGGGTTGAGTGTCATCCAGATCCTCTGTTGGTTGAGTGTCATCCAGATCCTCTGTGGGCTGAGTGTCATCCAGATGCTCTGTTGTTTGAGTGTTATTCAGATCCTCTGGGGGGCAGAGCATCATACACATGCTCTGTGGGTTGAGTGTCGTCCAGATCCTCTGTGGGCAGAGTGTCATCCACATGCTCTGTGGGTTGAGTGTCATCCAGATCCTATGTGGGTTGAGTGTCATCCAGATCCTCTGAGGGCAGAGTGTCATCCAGATGCTCTGTGGGTTGAGTGTCATTCAGATCCTCTGTAGGCTGATTGTAATCCAGATCCTTCTGTGGGCTGAGTGTCATCCAAATGCTCTGTGGGTTCAGTGTTCATCCAGATCCTCTGTGGGTTGAGTGTCATCCAGATCCTCTGTGGGTTGAGTGTCGTCCAGATCCTCTTTGGGTTGAATGTTGATCAGATCCTCTGTGAATTGAGTGTCAATCAGATCCTCTGATCACCCTCCCCGTAGTGAATTAGCCCCTGCAGATGGGGGTCCCCTGTTTATACTGCTAAAATTGAAGGCTCAGTTGTTTCCAAGTGTTTACTGTGCACAAAGGCAGTCCTATTTACTCACCCTTGTCAGAGAAGGCTTGGTATCCAACTCACTATGAAGGGATCAGAGGGAAACATTTCTGGTTGTATTGTTCCTTAACCTGAATATGAATCTGAAATCCTTCAAGTCAAAGGTTCAAAGGTAAATACCGTACCTACAAGAAATAATATGCCAAGTTTAAAAAGCTATAAAGAATTCTTACTTTCAATTTCAGGTAGTTTATAAACAGCAAGAGCATCTGCCTTGAGCTGCTCAATATCTTTCTTAAGACCTTCATTTTCCTGAAAGACAAAAACAAACATGTAGAGTTGTAAGCTTCCAGCTTTTGGACTGAAAAACTTTATGTGACATCAAAATATTATCCAAGAAAGGAAATTGGTTTGTTATTTCAACCGCCATGAAGTGTAGCAATTTTAACTGGCTGTTGTTGTTGTTTGTCCATCAAGAATGATGATGATCATTCATTTCATCCAGTGGGGTTGAAAGTATGGAGCCGTAAGTTCTAAGATGGCTGATAAGGCCTATTTTGGCTCAAAATGTTCTTTGACAATGTGGACAAAGAATGCTTGACATTTCTGGAGGAGGATTTCCTGCAGTGGTTTTTCTGTCCTGCCTTTTCTTCACAGCTCTTGCAGTCCTGGTTGCCTCACATGTGACTGCACCCTTGCGAAATGATGCACACCATGAATTTTGATCTCTGGCTGCAGTCTCCCAGGTGATGAATTCCAAAAGCATTCAGTGAGATTTTCAGAGTGTCTTTAAAGCATTTCCTCTGGCCGCCTTGGTTAACTGGCTAAATACCATGTAACTGCATTGTGATGATACAATGATGAAAATCAAGCAAAATAAAATGATTCATTAATGAAAATGAAGCAAAATGAAATTATTCACTAATGAAAATCAAGCAAAATGAAATGATTCACTAATGAAAATCAAACAAAATGAAATTATTCTCTAATGAAAATTAAGTAAAATGAAATGATTCACTAATGAAAATCAAGCAAAATGAAATGATTCACTAATGAAACTCAAGCAAAATGAAATGATTCACTAATGAAAATCATGAAGATTGACATGAAAATATGATCCAAGACAGAAAACTGGTTTGTTGGTTCAGCCATTATAAGGTGTAACATTAATTCAATAGGGTTTAAAGACAAGCGGATCAACTTCATTGCTCCAGGTTTTATCCCATATGATTCGGTTTCTTTCCATGGAGTGGCTTTTTGAAAGTGTCGCACAGGGCATAAACTCAGTAGCTCCAATGAAAACATCTTGGAGTCTCCAAGAAAGCTGCAATTATGAACTAGTGTGCTGCAATTCCAGCTGGCTGAAAAACCATGTGACAGTATTGTTATGGTACACTAATGAAAATCAAGCAACCCCTGGGCATCAGTAAACACACAGGATGTTTTGTCAAACAACAACTGTCACATTTTAACTTCAGTGCTGTGTTAGGTGACAAACACATCAGGATATTTTTTGTCAAACAACAAGTGTCACATTTTAACTGAGTAGATGTGTTAGGTGACAAACACACAGGATGTTTTGTCAAACAACAGTTGTCCTGGTTTACTCATGAGTGATGTACTAGCTTAGCAAACACACAGGATGCTTTTTCGAACAACACTTATCCCCACATTTTTAACTAGAATGATGTGATGGGACATCTTGTCACACCTATACTTGTCACATTTTATCTTGAGTGATATGCTAGGTGACAAATACATAGGATATCTTTTCAAAACAGACATGTCCCAACATTATACCTCAAATCATGCGCTATATATCTTTGTCAGATGTCACGGTCTTAGCCAGATATGACTGAGCTACCGTATAACAGTAGACGGTACTACTTGCTTCTGTTAGCGCCGAATGCTGGGTGGTGCTTACCAAACCCGACACCCCATATTGTGCCAACGGCTTCGGGCGGAGGAGTGCAATTGGGAGGGTACAGGCCTAATTCTAGTGTGAGGAAGTGCAATCTAAAGACTAAATGTCATGGCAGGGCAGACCAGACGCTAAGCCTTGATTGGCAACTGGTCTAGGATCAAAGCTCTGATAGGCGGACAGTTAGAGCATTGCTTTGCTGATCCGGTAGCTTCTGCAGCTTGTCTTGTACCAGATGTATTGGTGTTACCTTTCCTCTAGAGTAAACTAGACAGGCCATGAGAGGGATCATGCTGCATGGGCAACACATGGTCTCTAAATTAAGCCCAGACTTTGTGTTATGGAGAGGTATAACTCCATTTACAAACTATCATCTGTCAAGATGGCAAGGTGCCAGTCAGTCATGTGAAGGTGAGAAAGAGTTTTAAGAGCTATATCAAGCTAATCCTAATGAATAGAAGTGAATTATGGACAATTAGAGGACCAGTGAAGAATTATGTGGCAGTTGCAAATGTGTGGTTTTATAGAAGAATGATGATAACAACATGATGGATAAAAAGTATAATTAATATATCTTGAAAGAAGCTAACTTTGAATGGAACTGGTTACTCACATCAGATGAGGACAGGTCATATTATTTGGGCACATCTTGAGAAGGAGTAAGCTTGGGTACATCATGACAATGGGACAACTGGAAGGAGTAATCTGAGGTACATCATGACATTGGGACAACTGGAAGGAGTAAGCTGAGGTACATCATGACATTGGGACAACTGGAAGGAGTAAGCTGAGGTACATCATGACAATGGGACAACTGGAAGGAGTAGGCTGAGGTACATCATGACAATGGGACAACTGGAAGGAGTAAGCTGAGGTACATCATGACAATGGGACAACTGGAAGGAGTAAGCTGAGGTACATCATGACCATGGGACAACTGGAAGGAGTAAGCTGAGGTACATCATGACAATGGGACAACTGGAAGGAGTAAGCTGAGGTACATCATGACAATGGGACAACTGGAAGGAGTAAGCTGAGGTACATCATGACAATGGGACAACTGGAAGGAGTAAGCTGAGGTACATCATGACATTGGGACAACTGGAAGGAGTAAGCTGAGGTACATCATGACAATGGGACAACTGGAAGGAGTAAGCTGAGGTACATCATGACAATGGGACAACTGGAAGGAGTAAGCTGAGATACATTATGACAATGGGATAACTGGAAGGAGTAAGCTGAGGTACATCATGACAATGGGACAACTATAAGGAGTAAGCTGAGGTACATCATGACAATGGGACAACTGGAAGTAGGCTGAGGTACATCATGACAATGGGACAACTGGAAGGAGTAAGCTGAGGTACATCATGACAATGGGACAACTGGAAGGAGTAAGCTGAGATACATCATGACAATGGGACAACTGGAAGGAGTAATCTGAGGTACATCATGACATTGGGACAACTGGAAGGAGTAATCTGAGGTACATCTTGACATTGGGACAACTGGAAGGAGTAAGCTGAGATACATCATGACAATGGCACAACTAGAAGGAGTAAGCTGAGATACATCATGACAATGGCACAACTAGAAGGAGTAAGCTGAGATACATCATGACAATGGGACAACTGGAAGGAGTAGGCTGAGGTACATCATGACAATGGGACAACTGGAAGGAGTAAGCTGAGGTACATCATGACAATGGGACAACTGGAAGGAGTAGGCTGAGGTACATCATGACAATGGGACAACTGGAAGGAGTAAGCTGAGGTACATCATGACAATGGGACAACTGGAAGGAGTAAGCTGAGGTGTATCATGACAATGGGACAACTGGAAGGAGTAAGCTGAGGTACATCATGACAATGGGACAACTAGAAGGAGTAAGAGGAGGGATAGGAGATGCTGGAAATTTGACATCATGGCATGGAGAAACATTGGCATAAGAAATGATTGGTAGCACAGAAGACAGACAGTTATTGATAGACATGATAACCAAAGTCACATGGTATGGATTATAAGAAACACAAAGGATGTCCGGTCAAAACACACGTCACAAATGTCGTCTTGAGTGATACGTTCGCTAATGAAACCTGAGCATGCAAAATGCATGATCAATTTTTATCTGTCATGATTTGCTATCTAACAAATGCACAGACTGTATTTTCAAGAAGAAACAAAAAAACCATCTTGAAATGTTATCTTCAGTAATTTGTTATCTGATAAATACACAGAATTTACTGTCAACAAAAAGTTAACATTCAATGTTACCTTCAGAGACTTGTTGGCTGACAATCTGAGCTCTGACAGAATCTTCTCCAGCTGGACAATCTGCTCCTTCAGACTGGCAATAATCCTGTGATCTTCAGCTCTGACCCTCCCTAGTTCCTCTTTCAACAGTTTAATTTCTCTCTGCAATCTTTCAATTAAGAAATCACTGAAAAGAAAAGAAAACAGTAAAGCTGGTTGCGTGTTAAACCTCTGGAAGAATGTTTGTTGTTGTATGATTTGAACTTGAGTTTACTCCACAGATGTGCTACTACTACTACTACTATTACTAGTAGTTATAACTACTAGTGAGTACACTGGACTGGTTTTGCATGAAGATTGGCTTTTCTTATTACCAGTATTCCTCACCATCAGAAAAACCCACTCCGACTTCTGAGGTACTAGTCATTTATATCCCAAGTCAAGGGCGAAGAAGTCAACATTTTAGTCCAACTAACGGATGTGTGGAATGAACCCAGAGAAAGTTTAAGTGCAAGCATATTAAACCTCTCGGTCCTATCAACCCCTGAATGTGAGTCTAAACTCCCAATAAGATGCATTAATGTTCAAATCATCTGAGCTCTGAAGAGGGCTTGCATCCGTCTAACTGATACCACATAGTTCAGTGTGGTTTGTAGAGGATCACTTTCACTGCACATGGGTATTTCCATAAGTGCTCCAGTCTCCTCCTATAGGTTATACAAGGAGAATCTTAACACAGTGCATGAACTTTGTAGCACCATTAAGGATCTAATTACAGCAGAATCACAAATCTATAATTTTTTTTCTAGGTAACTTTTCTAATTAGGAATTATTTCTTGGGCTGCGGCCTATTCAACCTGCTTATTTCGGTTTTCAACTGCCAAGAGATTTTTAATGTGCAAAAGGGTCATTTGAATTTTTTGGCATTGTCAGTGAAGGCTAGATGTCTGATACACAACCCCTGGAACAGAAAGAAATTTACCATTCTTTTTTTCGTTTGTAAAAGTCAAAAAGCAGTCGACACCTTGAAATGAAGTTAGCCTCTGATCTACTTCACGCCATGAACTGTGGGTACTTTAGAGACTTTCCTCCTGACCTGGTACCACAGTGCCCTCTCCATGGGGACTGCTACAGAGCTCTCCTTCCCCTCTCCATCTCAGAATCCAATAGGCGGTGAGACCAGTTATAGAAATTCACATCTACAGAGACATGGCAATTGAGGGCCACACTTTCTGGTACAGTCAAGCCCAGCATTATTTTACTGTTTGCGATTTCTTGGCAAGTTTATTTTCAGTAGTCTGCCACTGCTTTCTGAAAGACCAACACTCATGCCATTTAATGAAAACCAATGCAAGGCAGTCTGCTCCCAAATCACCCGCAGCAATGTTCTTAACATAGTATGTGGGATTACGAATTGCATCCATAACCCCTTCGCCAGAAATCACAAACAGCCAAATAATGCTGGAGCTGACTGCTACGTCCTGTAAAAGGATATGCAACTAACCTTCTGGTAAAATTTTACGAGATTGGGTTAACCCATGGCCAAGTCTTCTCTTCTTCTTTTACCTATTATCCCTTATTGAAGAATAGGCCCCCGAACTCACTCTAAGCTATGCTATCTTTTGCCACCTCCTGCAGCTGCCTCCATGCCCTCCCCATATTATTTATCTCTGTCTCTAATTCTCCTCTCTATAAATGTTTAGGTCTCCCTCTATTTCAATTATCTCTGTGGGTTCCAGAGAAAGAACTTTCTAGTGATACCATTGTCAGGTTTCCTTAACCCTTTACAGGGCAAAACGTCTATTTGCGGCCGATCGCTTAAACGAGCAGATCGTCTGAAACCGCCCGATACTATTATGCATTGTAAAAACGCGATCTCTAGGCTTTCCGACACTTCTGACGGCTAGTTTCGCTTTCGCCGATAGTTTGACGAGGCCGCCATTTGTAAGCGCCTACTATGAATTTGAACGGACTTTTACGGACTTTTTTTTATAGTTTTCGGGATTTTTACGCTTAGTTTTTCAAAATGGATTTCGGCAATTCTTCAAGTGATAGCCGAGATTTCGCTAGGTTCAATTTAAGTGACATTAAAGGGCACGAAGTTGACTATTAATCGTAGCTAGATATCAGTGAAAAGCGTTACTTTGCATTAGCAGTCGTGAGTCGGACTTTAAAGAAAGTGATTATGATTCTGAAAATGTGTTTGTAAATTGCCGTATAGATGACGAAAAATCACAAACAATATGCTGTATTTTGTAAATATTTGTGTTCATATATGGATTACCGACAACAATCACATGAGTAACATATTCTGCATGCTTTTCCCTTCATTGTGTTGTTTATTTAACTAAAATCGGTTGACTAACACCTTATTTGTGATGTTTTTACTAACGCAACCCGAAATTTTACCGAACCTGAAAAAATCTTGCCTATTCAGGGCTAAAAAACGGACAAGCGTCTGCCCTGTAAAGGGTTAATGTGTGTTCCATTCAGCATCAATGTCTTTTCCTCACCTCTTGATTGACTTGAATCTGCAATTTCTCACCCCAAGTTCCGTATTAGTGATTATTTTACACAGGCACCAGTTAATGAATGTATGTAATTAATTAATAACTGTTTTAGCCATTCTCCTTGTCTCTGGTGCATACAGCAATACTGATTTAATGTTAGAGTTTAATATTCAAAGTTTGATGCTATTTTTAATATCTTTTGACCTCCACAAATTTCCTAGTGGAAATAGGATACAGGATATTTATGTTTTTAGAAGTTAGTTGTATATCCTTTACAGGACAACACAGTCAACCCCAGAAATTTTTTGGCTGTTTGTGATGTCTTGGCAAGTTTGCATTCAGAAGTTTGCCGTTGCTTTCGGAATGACCGGCACTCATACCACTGTATGAAAACCAATGCAACTGGTCTGCTGCCAAATTGCCCACAGCTATGTTTTGAATGCGGGGTTACAAATTCCTTTTCGCCACAGTGCCTGTGATATTTTCTGAAAACATGTCAAGAAAAGAAAATGTCTCTCACCGTTCGTCAGGTTCTGGTGGTCGATTGTTGAATTCTTGTACAGGCTCCTGAAACCACACCAAAACACTGCTATTTGTAAAACAAGTATGTACATAATACTTTATGCAAACAACTGCTAATTGTAAAACAAGTGTGAGAGTCGCACTTCTCACCAAATAATTGCTATTTTTTTATTTATTCAAGAATCAATGTGAAAATATTCTGGGCAAACTCATGGATGCTCCATCTCCTGAAGCAAATGTCGTAAGGTGTTGAGATTGATTGCTCCCCCTGACAAACTGGTTGTAAATACGTTGACTTCGTCCTCTCATGCTATTTGTAAAACAAATATTTATATAACAATTAACAAAGATCATTGAGAATACCATGTTTTTAAAGTATTTATAAGCCAATCCATCCATCCATCCATCCATCATGTGCCATGCCGGTAAGCGTGGGCGGTCACGTACTGCCATTTCACTCGATCACCAGAGTCGTGGATCAGCTCTGTGTTCCTGTCTCGACAATGCCATGTGGCCAAGCCATCCAGGTATTTACTTCTTGGTCTTCCCCTTTGATCTTACCAGTTGTCACCAAGTTCTCCAATTCATTTCTTCTCATAACATGCCCAAAAAATGTAGACTGTCTACGTCTAATGACTCTAATTAGTTTACGATCTTCATTTGTTTCTTGAAGGACTTGTTCATTGGTTTTTCTGTCTGTCCATGGTATTCTTTGCATTTTCCTCAGAAACCACATTTCCACAGCCATCGGCTGTTTTTCAGCTTGACTGCTTATTGTCCACGCTTCATATCCATACAAAAGTATAGGTTCTAGGTAGCACTTGAATACTCTTTTTCTCGTTTCAATTGATATCTTTTTATTGGTCAGTATGTTTTTCATCTTGCAAAAGGCTACCTTCGAAATGGCAATTCTTGTTCTAATCACTTCAAGGCATCTCCCATCAGATGTTATGACTGTGCCGAGATAACAGTATCGATTCACTTGCTTAAGAATATGCCCGTTTACTTGTATATCACATTGTGGAATTTCCTTCTTCCCAGTGACGACCATAATCTGTCTTCTTAATATTCAGATCTAACACTAGTTGTTCATTGTGTGCAACAACTGCATCTACTAAATAGTGGAACATAAATACATTTGTTGGCCACTAGTAAAATAAAAACATCAAAACCACACACAATTTACAAACACTTTATGACAGCCAACATTTGCTGGCTACTTGCGGGGAAAAAAAGAAACACCAAAACCATACACAGATAATTTATAAACACTTTATGACAGTCAACATTTTGCTGCTTACTTGTAGAACATAAATATGGACACACATAATTATCAACAATTATGGCACTCAATATGTTAGCACAACATAAAAAAAGTAAAACTATGTTAGCAGCACATAAATGTAAGCAACAATTTGTTAGTAGCATATAAATTTGTTAACAGAACATAAAAATAAGTAAACATATGTTAGCTTGACTGACGGGCACCTTGCTGTCTTAACAGACGATAGTTTTTAAAATGGAGTTATCCTCTCCATACAGTGCAGGATTTACATATAAGCTACACAAGCTATAGCTTGGGGCCCCCAAGAATGTGGGGGGCCCCAAAAAATATTGTCCGAGTGAGCAATTTGTCACTGACATAGAATATCTGGACTTATAAAGGGCCCCATATATTCAAATAGCTTAAGGCCTTAACAAGTCTAAATCCGGCCCTGTCTCCATAACACAAAGCCTGGGCTAAATTTAGAGACCATATGTTGCCCATGCAGCATGATCCCTCTCTCGGCCAGCCTAGTTTACTTCAGAGGAAAGGTAACACCAAATAGTCTGGAACAAGACATGCTGCAGTAACTGCAGTATCAGCAAAGCATTACTCTAACTGTCCGTCTGTCGGAGCTTCCATCCTAGACCAATTGCCGACCAAGGCTTAGGTCCTGGTCTGCCCTGTCATGACACTTAGTCTTTAGGTTGCATTTCCTCGCACTAGGGTAAGGCTTGTACCCTCCCAATCGCACTCCTCTGCCCAAAGCCATATAACATAAATATAAGTAAAAATATGTTAGCTGAAACATATTCATTAATGTGTATTGTATAAATAGACATTTTGTTGCTAAAACGGCTAACACAGCGGGTAGGCGTCCACCAAGCATGTCATAGAGCTGCCAACATTGCAAACCAACATAAAAGCTCCTGGCCAAATGAGGTCAGAGTTTGAGTGTTTAATACGACTCAAATAAAGCCGTATTTCAGTCTGGCTAGATGGCTGTTGCAAAACAACCATATTATTACGTTTTTTTCAAATTGCTGCGAGGTAGATGCGAGAAGCTGGTACTACTGATCTGACTGGGTATTATTGCAATGGAGGTAACCAGCCATCAGGGGGATGAAACCTGAGTTGTGTTAAAAGTTGAACTTCATTTGTCATTTCAATGCAACTTACATTTTTCGTATATATTTCTCTGCCATATATGTATTTTCATGCATAACACTGGGAAAGGATAGTCTCTGACATGAAGTTAACACTACCCCAGTATATACATACATCATGAATGAAAGATGGCATCTTTCATTGAGGTACCCGGGGAGGATGTCAGAGCCTAACATGGGATAGTTATGCAGCAACATCGTTACGACACCCGGCGGACAAGAATTGTCGGCTGGCAAGATTGTTACCTGACACGCGACCAGCGGTCAGGCTGACGACAGACGCACGCAGGCCACGTGACGCCACTGGAGGCAGTGGGCAGTTTGGGTGCTAGCCTCAGACCGAGCTGGGACCGGAGACTGGAAGGACGTATGCGGTGAAAGCAAGGCGTTTGTGTGGATCTCTGTGGTTGAAAGCCGAACGACTGTTATCTTGAGCGTCAGACTTGTGAGCTGTATTGTGGTTGTGAGCGTCGTGAGTTATATATTGTAGATTGTTGTAATTATCGTTCTGTATTTAATATGGCAATAAATCCATAGAACGTTGTGTCGTTGTGTCTTACGTCGAATCACGTTATACTCGTACTGTCTCACACGTGTTAGCTAACGAGCCAATTATAAGATCCTGACAATATACATAAGAAAAAATATATTAGTAGAATATAAATATGAGGGGAAGTCAATAAGTAAGTCACAAATGGCTGTAGAAAAATAACTAAATATGGTAACAACTTGAAACCAGTTTATTTGTACACATACATTGTCCCTTTATTTCTCAACATCATTTCCACCAACATTCATGCACTTATCCCATCATTTTATCAGTCTTCCCAAACCGGCTGCACAGAACTGCATGCTCTGTTTTCTAAACCACGTTTCCACTTCACATTCAACTTCAGGTCATTTGCAAAATGTCTCCCGCCAAGGTGGGTATTTCAGTGGACCATGTGAGCACCGTAACGCAGATGCTACAGAGTCTATCGTTACTCGCCTGTCACCTCTAATCATATCCTCTAGCCGCTGCACGGACGCTTCTGTTGCGATCTCAACAGGACGACCAGATCGGATTTCATCAACAATTTTAGAGTGTCCTTGAGAAAATTTTTCTACCCAGTTCTGCACTGCTTTATGGGACAAACATTTGTCAACATAAACAGGAAGCATTTCCTTATGAATGTCCTTTGCAGGCAGTCCTTTTGCCCACAAAAAACGCACAACAGCACGTTGCTCTTTGGTTGTACACTATGTAAGTACAGTCGTCATTTTGTTTATGCGCTTCGCATGCGCATGAGACACCTAGCGCCACCCGACGAACGGGAATATAAAGTTCAATGTTGCTGTCACCTAATGACACCTGTAAAAAACACCAACTACATTTACCTGCCATCCCACAGAACTGTGTGACGTACTTATTGACTCACCCTCGTATAAGTAAAAATATGTTAGTAGAACATAAACTAAGTAGAAATAAAGGACTCTTTCACATGCCTTTGGGAGCATTGGGCCTATGGTGTTAGACTCATTTATAGATCAAACCGGCCTTCCAGGGCAGATATGGACATTGAGTATATGGTGTTAACCCTGTGTTTGTATAAACAACAGGCACTTGATGAGTGGTGTGGTCTTTACTTCCTAGAAATGTCCTGGCACCCATTTCAGGCTGGGTCAACCTGAAGGCCCATGTCAATTTTAAAACATCCACCTCGATGGGGATTCAAACACAGGACCACTGGCCAGCAGGCAAGCAAGCCAGCTACTGTGCAAACCATGGCCCAGAACATCCATATACATAATTATTTGTGTGTTGTTTGTCCATCAATAATGATGATGACCATTCATTTCATCCAGTGGGGTTGAAAGTATGGAGCCGTGAGTTCTAAGATGGCTGATAAGGCCTATTTTGGCTCGAAATTTTCTTTGACAATGTGGGCAAAAAATGCTTGACGTTTCAGGAGGAGGATCTTCTGCAGTAGTTTTTCTGTCCTGCCTTTTCTTCACAGCTCTTGCAGTCCTGGTTGCCTCACATATGACTGCACCTTTGTGTAATGATGCACGCCACGAATTTCAGTCTTAGGCAGCAGTTTCCCAGGTGTCAAGATGAATTCCAAAAGCTTTCAGTGAGATTTTCAGTGTCTTTAAAGCGTTTCCTCTGGCCACCTTGGGAGTGTTTACCACAACGCAGCTCGCTGTAAAAAATTTGTTTAGGGAGCCTGTGATCTGGCATGCGAGTTAAGTGACCAGCCCAGCGAGTCTGATTCTTTATTAGCACAGTGTGGATACTGTGCATGGATGCTCTTTCTAGAACTTCAGTGTCTGGGATCTTGTCTTGACATTTAATCTTCAATAGCTTCCTAAAGCAGACTGTGTGGAAGTGGTTTAATTTTCTAGCGTGTCGCTGATAAACAGTCCAGCCTGACATTTCTCTTGTAGCACCCTTGCAGCGAATATCATGTCAACAGTTTCCTCGTTCTTTTCTGAAGCCACATTGACTCTCAGGAAGAAGACGTTGATCGAGATGGGTAATGTGGCGATTGAAAGAATTCTGGTGAGTATCTTCCCTGAAATTGAGAGCAAGGAGATGCCTCTGTGGTTCTCACAGGATTGGCGGTTTCCTTTACGTTTGTAAAGGTAGACTATTGACAGTGTCCTTGAAATCTTGTGGCATGGTCTCAAGACGAGACGAGACATAATTATAAACACTTTATAGCCATCAGTCTTTCATTGACAGTCGAACATAAACCTTCTTCTACAGTCCTTCTTCTCCCAATGGAGCATAGGCCCTCACTCAACTCATGCCAAGCCCTTTGGAATACTTGTTCATGATTGGTTGGACTTTACAACTAAAGTTTTCTATGAGATGAAGTAGCCAGTTCCAGGCCAACTCTGCTTGGTCGCCTCTACAACATGCATGGTAGGTTACAGTGTTACGATTCTCTGTTTTCCTTTTGGACCCCGGTAACATATGGGCAGAACATAAACATGCATACACATAATTATAAACACTTTATGGCAATCAACATTTGATTGAATATGAAAACCAACACACACAATTTTACACCTTATGACAGTGATTTCTTCTTCATGGATCAACTTTTGCTATGTTATCTATTCCAGCTAATGCGAATATGTTCTGGTTTGTAAGCTTCATTTTTTTGTCCTCAATTCATTTCCACTGCTTAGGAATGTCTTTGCCAAGTTAAAGCCTTGGGATAGGTGGGACTGCTCAAGGTTCTTCTGGCCCTTGGAAGCTTATCTACATTTTCATGTCAGGAATACCACTGTTAATCGACAGATTATCCTCACTGCACATCTAACCCTTCAGTGCATACATGCTCGGATCCCCTACTCAGTATCTCCTTCAGCATATAGTGACTCATGACACCAGATCTGTCTTGATATACCAGTCTTCTTTACTTCCTAAAATTGTTGTTTGGCTTCACCCTTTCTGACTTGATGTTCATGCAGCCTGGCCAAGCTTGCAGATTCACAGTCATCAATCAATCAATCAATCAATCATTTGATATTGGTACCATAATAGGCTACTAACCTTTGAGGACTACTTCTGCTCTGCACAGACTTAAAAACTTTGTGTATGTCAGTCATGACACCCCCAACCCGTTCCTCCCCCAATTTAAATGAATGACTTACATCAGGCACAGACATGTCAATCAAGGTGTCTACTGAATCATTGTCAGCGTCAGGTTCTGGCTCTTCCTCTTTGACAACAGCTGCAGGCTTCACGTGTTTGTTGAAGTCAGAAGCAATCAGAAAATTGGGGGGATCCTATCATCAGAATAATACAGAGGTAATGTATACCAAAACAGGCAGACAAAAAAACTTGGATAATGAAACTGGCACTATGCTCCAAGAATGTGTCAATATGCAGTTAACATATTTACATGAGAGAATGCAGGAGGTCAGCATGGCAGAATGGGTAAGAACACTCACTCTTAAACTACCGGTATGCTGATGGTGAGACAGCAGGTTCATCCCCTACACTGGTCAGTTGGACTATATTTCCTTGACTAGGGGATGTAAATTACAAGTACCTGGGAAGTTGGAGTGGATTTGTGTGATGGCAAGGGACAAGGGTAATAAAGAAAGCTAATCTACATGCAAAATCAGTCCAGTCCACTCCACAGTACTGGCAAAAACTAGTGGTAATAACATGTGTATGAATTGCACTTGAGATTAAAGCAAGCAAATACGAAGAAAAAAAAAAGAGTGAGAGACAGAGAGAAAGAAAGAGAGAGAGACAAAGAGAGAGAGACAGAGAGAGACAGAGACAGAGAGAGAGACACAGAGAGAGACAGAGAGAGAGACAATGAGAGAGTCTTTGTATTTCTGCTCTGCAGTACAGAAGTACAACTGCAGCCCTGAGCACTGGGGTGGGGTCTACTGACAAAGAAATACATCACACCTGTGGAAGAGACATGACCAATCTAAGCCTCAACCCAATCAGTCCGTGTAAGCTGTGCTGAATCATCTCCTGTTTACGGAGGTCAGCATGGCCGATTGGATAAGAACGCGTGTTCTTAATCATCCAGTGTGCTGATGCCGAGGTAAGCAGTTCAACCCCTACACCGGACAGTTAGACTAAAATGTTGACCTCTCATCCTTGACTTGGGGACGTAAATTACAAGTATCTCTGAAGTTGGAATGGGTTCACCTGATGGCGAGGGTCACTGGTAATAGGGAAAGCTAATCCACACGCAAATTTTAGCCCAGCACTACTAGAAGTAGTGTGTAAGGACTACGCTTGAGTTCAAAGCGAGCGAGCACCAAAAAAAAAATATCAGAAATTGTTTCTGAGAATAAAGAGGGGGAAGAGTAGTAGTAGTGGCAGTAACAAGTAGATGAATTGCACCTGAGTTTAAAGCAAGCAAATGCAAAGAGAAAAAAAAGAGAGAAAGAGAGAGAGACACGGAACCCATGGAAATGGTACTTTGGTATCATGTTGGGGGTGGGGGGGGGGGGTCTCTCCACCAGCCTCATTTAATGGACACCTGTACTGTGCATTTTTAGTGCTCTTCTGTAACACTTAGATTCAATAGTGCATATGTGCTGTGCTTTTCAGCTGTTGGATTTTTTCTCCAGAACATTCTGGTATGGTGGGAACTGAGCAGGCAGACCAACTGGCTGGGTCTGCACCCCTTGGAGGGGTACTGGTGCATGATAAGGCAGATGTGGTCAGGGTCCTTTGCAACCGTGTGTATTGTACAGAAGAACAGGTAGATCATCATGGCTTGGTGAGAACGGAGCTGCAGGAAATGACCAGAGGATCTGGCTAACACTCAAAATTCCTAGGAAAGGCCAGACAGACACATAATCAGACTGCCACTAGGACCATTTGTATTGGGACTCTTTGCTGGCTGTTGAAGAAGAGGATGGACCATGTATAAAATTCCCGTATTGGGACTCTTCGCTGGCTGTTGAAGATGAGGACGGACCATGTGCAGAAATTCCCGAGTTGTGTGATATCAGTTCTTGACTCATCTCAAAACTCAACTCTTAATTTGTAAAATGTCCAAGTTTCACATACATTACCACATACAAACTCATAGAATCTTCACATTTTTATTGATAGACTTATACAATCTGACAGCTTCAGACTTACATCAGGCAATGATGGCACTTGGACTAGATGCTTAAAATACTGTAGATTACTGCACTTGATGTAGAAATCTTTCAATCTGAAGTTTATTAATAAAAGCATTATAATAAAGTTAACCTGCATGACACAAACACAAACCACAGAATCTACATTATAATAAAGTTAACCTTAATGACAAAAACACCAACCACTGAATCTACATTATAATAAAGTTAACCTTAATGACAAAAACACCAACCACAGAATCTACATTATAATAAAGTTAATGAAATGAAAGGTTATCATCATTCTTGATGGACAAACACTAAATCAATCAACTCTGTTGATGATATTCCTCCATCTTAAACTTTCCAGTATCATTTCTCTTGGTCTGCCTCTGTCACTTCCATCATTGATCTTTCCAGTCATCACAATGTTCTCCTTGCTTCTCTTCTCATTATTTGAGCAAAGAACACTGTGTCTCTTTTCTATAGTTGGGTATAATGTTTTATTTTCATTAGTCTCTTCCAGGCAATCGTTGTTAGTTACTCTGGTGCCCAAGGTTTCCCAAATGCGTCTCAGGAACAACATCTCCATTGCCTCATAGCTCTCCATACATTGTATTTTTTTAAATATTCCCAGAATCACTGCCACACAGATGTATGGGTATTATCAATTTTTTCCCTGTTACGTTCGCTCGCTCTGAACTCAAGTATAGTCCATTCACATGTTACTACTTCTAGTGCTCTGGCTAATTTGTGTGTATGGATTAGCTTTTCCTATTACCAGTGTCCCTCACCTTCAGGCGAACCCAATCCAACTTCAGAGGTACTTGTAATTTATGGCCCCATGTCAAGGAAGGACGAGAAGTCAAAAGTTTCATCCAACTGACTGTTGCAGGGTTTGAACTTGCTATCTTGACATCAGCCCATTGGATGTTTTAATAATGAGCGCACTCATCCATTTGGCCTTGCTAACCTCTTAGATTCTATGTAACATTTCAGAACTCTTTCCTTGTGATAAACATATTACAAACATAAGCCAGCTATGAGGCTGCTGGAGAGACTACTGGGAATCACATGTGCAGATCAGAATACCAGTGACCAAATGCTCCAAGAGGCAAATCCCCAAATGTTATACATATTACACACACAAAGAAACATCTTCTTTTTCTACTTCTTATAGGTCAAAACATGAGGCATTGGTGATCATGTTTGTCCACAGCCTTCTGTCTCGTATACTGTTAATAACATTCTAACACTGATGTTCCTCCAGGCTATGATGTCAAACTGTCCAGCATCTTCTCTCTTGTTCTCTCCCCTGCCTCTCCTCCCTCCAACCTGCCAGTTGTCACAAAGTTTTCCAGCTTTCCCCTTCTCATGACATGCCCAAAGAATGACATCTGCTGATGTGAGTAACTAGTTCTCTTGTGAGCTAACTGCTTTCAAGATATCTTCATTACTCTTTCTATCCATCCATTGTCTTCAAATAATTCTTTTATAAATGCACATCTCCACAGCTTCCACATAATTCCTTGTCTGCTGATTGTTCAGACATGATTTTCCAAACATTTGAAAAGAAGACAGTTAGCCATAGCTTTCCCTCTTGGCAATGACCATCATGGTCGGTGACCATAGGTATTGTCTCTGTAAGGGATCCTCTGTCTTACATCATGAATCATGAGTGGGGAGAGAGAAGGAGAAGAAGGAGGAGGAGTGAGGAAGAGAATGAGGGGTGAAGAGGAGAAAGAGTAGGGGAAGAAGAAGAAGAATGAGGAGAAGCAGAAGAAGAATGAGGAGGAGCATGGCAAGATAATCAGTCATCAGTGGGACCCACCAAGAATACAGGCATGTGACTGTGGAGGAATGCCCAAGCCACAAGCATACAAATGATATGACACAAAAACTATGTTACTACGATGAATGCTGACATGCAGCCCAACGCACTTACTTCTTGTAGCACTGGAGAAACCTGTCTCTGTGGCCTGACAATGTGTCTGGAGGTAAACCTGAGACACAGAAAACAATGAAACCTGGTTAATGAATGCTGGCTGGTTGAGAGCCCTTTGGAAGATTGTGTGTTTTAACTCTTAAGTATGATGCATTGTCATTAGGTTTGAGCCCTGAAAAGGACTTGCTGGTGAGTTGGGAAACAAGCAGGTGGACAGATTGCATTGTCATTAGGTTTGAGCCCTGAAAAGGGCTTGCTGGTGAGTTGGGAAACAAGCAGGTGGACAGATTGTCTGGGTCTGCTCCACTGGGTGGAGTATTGGTGTACAATAAGGCAGATGTGGTCAGGGTCCTTGGATCAGATGTATGGAGCAGATAAATTATCATGGCCTGGAGAGAATGGTGTAGCAAGAAGTGACCAGAGGATCCGGCAGGCAATCAGTACTCTTAGGAAAGATCATACGGGCACATAATCAGACTGCAACTGATACCATTATTATTGGGACTCTTTGCTGGTTAAGAGAGGACATCGCACATATGGGAATGTCCTGTGTATTGTGATTTTGGTTTTTGACTCAACTCAACTCAAGGACTTGCTTCTAGCAGAATGAGATTGGTACCAAAAGGAGATACAGAGTTTTCCTTCCCCTCTCCAAGCCTAGGAACCAGCATGGCATACAGGACAGGCACTGGAACTTCACATCTGTTCAGAGGCAATATTAAGATGTAAAAAGGTTAACTGCAAATACTTTACAGGATTTTTTGTTGTTGTGATTTCTTGGCAAGTTTAATAGTAGTTTGCCATTGCTTTCTGAAGGACCATCACTTATACCTATGTATGGGAACCAACGCAAGGTGGTCTGCTTCCAAATCACCCGCAGCTGTGTTTCGAACGTGGTATGCAGGATTATGAATTGCATTCCCAACCCCTTCATCACAGAGCGAAGTAGCCAGGTGGTGATTGAGCATAACTCATTGGGACTGGCTGGGTATAGGCTTGGGTTGGTCATTTATCCTCAAAGGGTTTTAATCGTGTCATTGTCAACAGGGGCACTTGTAGCTGAAAGAAAATGCCTAGAAGTGATTGCAGGAAATAAAAGACACATTCAAATTAATAATAAAAAAACCTGTGCCCCACATGGTGCCGGGGGGAACACTTGAGACATGGAACACAAATTAAGTTAGCACACAAATGTGACTCTCGCAAAGTGCCTGGGAGTAAACAAGAGAAAGGAAACACCCAAATTAATATATATAAAACTTTTGTGTGGGTACTCCAATATATATAAAATATGTATCTAGGTACTCCCATATATATATATATATATATAAAACTTGTGTTTGGGTACTCCCCATATATATAAAACTTGTCTCTGGGTCCTCCAACATATATAAAACTTGTGTCTGGGTACTCCCATATATATAAAACTTGTGTCTGGGTACTACAATATATATAAAACTTGTCCCTGGGTACTCCAATATATATAAAACTTGTGTCTGGGTACTCCCAGACACACAGTATTTTGCAGCGACAAAATAATTATGTAATCTAAATATTTCAATGAAAAATGCACTTTAATAAAACTAAAGTACCTGCATAACTATACATTATAAAATAACAATGACATGGAAAATATAAGCACAATTGCAAGCATTAATTGTGGCACATGCCAGTCCTGAGATAACAAATGAAGTTTGAAGGCAGATGTTTTTAAAAGGACTATAATATATTTTCCTTATAGCAAGTGCATTTATGTGAACACCCAGATTATCAGAAGTAATCTGTGTCGTATAAGTCACATGGTTTACTTAAACGGCTTTTGAATCTGAGCTGATGAAGCTGCTTTGAGTCATCTCATCTCATCTAATCACATTTGGTTCCTCTTATACCTTGCTGTGTCGAGGTGTAGCATAAACTGCTCTGAGTGATCTCATCTCATCAAGTTCTCCTTGTACCTTGCTGTGTCGAGGTGAAGCATAAACTGCTCTGAGTGATGTTAGACCAATATTGGGTGAATGTTTTCAGCCACTTCAAGTGCATACTGCATACTAAGAGCATAGCAATATCTACAAAAATCTGTCATATAACTTCTTCAATATCTTACATATAACTTCTGGCAAATCTTAGATATAATCTCTACAAAATTTGAAATACAACCTCTACAACATTTGCCATATAATCTCTGCAAAATATGATAGAAAACCTGTATAAAATATGATATATAACCTCCACAAAATTGGACATATAACCTCTATAATATTGGACATAAAACTTCTACAAAATATATCATATAACCTCTCCAAATTTTGACATATAACCGTCACAAAATCTGACCTCCACAAAATTTGACATATAACCTCCATAAAATCTTAACTATAAACCTCCACAAAATTTGCATATAACCTCCACAAAATATGACCTATAACCTCTATAAAATATGACCTGTAACCTCTACAAAACTTTACATATAACCTCTACAAACTATGACATAAAACTGACAAGTCCTTATATTACTAAACCTTTTGTCAGATGATGTTTTATGACATTCTATTACAATTTATTTTTGTTTAAAATATTGACAATTATTTTAAAATGTATCACCATTATGTTTTGTGTATTTTTTAGTTGATGAAGGCTAGTCGCTATTACATCCTAAGCTTTCCGTAATTTGTGTTCTATAAAGCTGCATTACTTTGTGTTATTTCATATTGTTTTAAACAATTTAACTGCTAAAGGAATAAATAAGTGGATAATTGAACTAAACTGATAACATAATCTTGCAAACAATAATGCAAATTGTTGACTGATGACTTAATTAAAGTGAGATCACACTGATGAGGTATGCACAGATATGTGAGAGTGTTCTCTCTTGTTTGCAGTAGCATCTATGTTCATTCAAACATGCTAATGTTCCAGACTGAAAACTATTTCTTGTAGCATTCATTCATTGTAATATCATTTCTTGTAGCATACAACATTGTAAGTAAAGGACCAACTATTTCTTGTAGCATTCATTCATTGTAATATTATTTGTTTTAGCATACAACATTGTAAGTAAAGGAACCAACTACTTCTTGTGGCATTCATTCATAGTAATATCATTTGTTGTAGCATACATCAGTGTAATTAAAGGACCAATTATTTATTGTGGCATTCATTTATTGTAATATCATTTGTTGTAGCATACAACATTGTAAGTAAAGGACCAACTATTTCTTGTAGCATTCATTTATTGTTAATATCATTTGTTGTAGCACACAACATTGTAAGTAAAGGACCAACTATTTCTTGTAGCATTAATTCATTGTAATATCATTTGTTGTAGCATACAACATTGTAAGTAAAGGACCCTTAATATCATGTGTTGTAGCATACAACATTATAAGTAAAGGATCAACTATTTCTTGTAGCATTCATTCATTGTAATATCATTTGTTGTAGCATACAACATTGTAAGTAAAGGACCCTTAATATCATGTGTTGTAGCATACAACATTATAAGTAAAGGATCAACTATTTCTTGTAGCATTCATTCATTGTAATATCATTTGTTCTAGCATACAACATTGTAAGTAAAGGACCCTTAATATCATGTGTTGTAGCATACAACATTGTAGGTAAAGAAACTTTAATATCATGTGCTGTAGCATACAACATTGTAAATAAAGGACCCTTAATATCATTTGTTGTAGCATACAACATTATAAGTAAAGGACCAACTATTTCTTGTAGCATTCATTCATTGTAATATCATTTGTTGTAGCATACAACATTGTAAGTAAAGGACCCTTAATATCATGTGTTGTAGCATACAACATTATAAGTAAAGGATCAACTATTTCTTGTAGCATTCATTCATTGTAATATCATTTGTTGTAGCATACAACACTGTGAGTAAAGGACCTTTAATATCATGTGTTGTAGCATACAACATTGTAAGTACAGGACCCTTAATATCATTTGTTGTAGCATACAACATTGTAAATAAAGGACCATTAATACTATGCGTAGTAGCATACAACACTGTAAATAAAGGACCCCCTTACATGCCTTAAAGTGTTTTGGACATATGGTGCTAGACCCATATTTGTATAGATCAATCAGCACTCAGTGGGTGATGTGTGTGGTCAGTATCACACCAGCTGCCTTTACTAAGAATTTTTTAATATCCATTTCTTGTTGGGTAGACCTGGAGGGCCAGGCCAATTTTTTAAAACCCACCTTGGCTCACACCCATGATCACTGTACCAGTAGATGAGCATATAGTCACTACGCTACTGCAGCTCCCATACCCCACTGTACTTCCTCTCTAATATTAATGGCTGTACTTAGGGATCACATACACTAGACATGTAAAAGTAATATGATAACACAGATGTTGAGGCCTAATAACAAGAAGGCTAATCCAAAAACACAACCCCCAAGTCCAGAAAATTGGACCACTGACTATGAACAAGAACAGGCAGTGGAGAAAGAACCTGTTGAAAGGGACACTAGAAAGTGTGGCAGGGGATCTTTTGTTTAAGAGGCAAGTCAGTAATGTCAGAGAGACTAATAACTAACTGCTGAAAAATTAAAATTAATAAATGATTCGTAAAATAAGGAATTAAAATTAAAACAAAGAGATGACCTATTAAAACCAAAAGCACAGAACAATGATATGTCAATATTACAATATAGAGAGACAACCTCCTTAAACCACAAGCATGGGACAAAATATAATACCAGGGCTTAACCCACAACAACCAGAACGATTTTTTGAGAATATAATACAGGGAGATAACCTTCAAGCATAGATCAAGGATATGTCAACATTACAATACAGAGAGACAACCTCCTTAAACCACAAGTATGGGACAAAATATAACACCAGGGCATAACCCACAATAAGCAGAACGATTTGTTGAGAATATAATACAGAGAGATAACCTACAAGCATAGATCAAGGATATGTCAACAAAATAAAACAGAGAGAAAACCTACAAGCATAGAACAAGGCTATGTCAACAAAATAAAACAGGGTGATAACCTGTAAGCATAGAACAAGGATATGTCAACAAAATAAAACAGGGAGATAATCTACAAGCACAGAACAAGGATATGTCAACAATACAGGGAGATAATCTGCAAGCACAGAACAAGGATATATCAACAATACAGGGAGATAATCTACAAGCACAGAACAAGGATATGTCAACAATACAGGGAGATAATCTGCAAGCACAGAACAAGGATATGTCAACAATACAGGGAGATAATCTACAAGCACAGAACAAGGATATGTCAACAATATTATACAGGGAGATAATCTACAAGCACAGAACAAGGCTATGTCAACAATATTATACAGGGAAGCAACCTTATAAAACTACATGCCTAGAACAAGAATGAATTGAAAATACAGTACAAGGACTGACTGGCAGACGATAGTTTGTAAAATGGAGTTATACCTCAGAATATCATAAAGCCTGGGCTTAATTTAGAGACCATGTGTTGCCCATGCTGCATGATCCCTCTCTCGGCTACCTTGTTTACTCCAGAGGAAAGGTAACAGCAATATGTCTGAAACAAGACAAGTTGCAGAAGCTGCCGGATCAGCAAAGCAATGCCCTAATGCCTGTCGGAGCTTCGATCCTAGACCAGTTGCCAACCAAGGCTTAGAGCCTGATCTGCCCTGCCATGACATTCAGTCTTTAGGTTGCATTTCCTTCGCACTACGATAAGGCTTGTACCCTCCCAATTGCGCTCCTCCGCCCGAAAGCCATTGGCACAATGTGGGGTGTCGGGTTTGGTAAGTGTTGCCCAACATTCGGCACTAACAGAAGCAGTCTCCATGACAGAAGAGGGATAAACTCCATGGCAGTAGTACTGTCTACTGTCATACGGTAGCTCAGTCATATCTAACTAAGACCTGACACGAGTACAAGGGCATAACCCACTAAAACTACAAGTACAGATTGATCTGTTGAGAATATAACACAGGGAAATCACCTACACGCATAGAACAAGAATATGTTGACAATATAATGCAGGGAGATAACCTATTAAAGCTACAAGCACAAAATGATATGTTGACAAGATAATTCAGGAAGGGAGGGGGGGGGGGGGGTGTACACTAAAACCACAAGCATAGAACAAGATTGTACTGAAACTATAATACAGAAAGATAACTTACTAAAATCACAAGCACAAAATGATTTATTGAGAATTTAATAGAGATAACCTACTAAAATTACAACCACAAAATGATTTGTTGAGAATATAATACAGGAGATAACCTACTAAAATCACAAGTACAAAATGATAGGCCAAACAATATAATACAGAGAAATAACTTACTAAAAGCCGGATGCTTAGAACAAGAATATGCTTAAACTATAATACAGGGCGTCCTTCGGTTCATGAGTGAAATTTTTCAGAGACTCCTGTGGGTCGTCACTAGAGCTACGGAGTTTGTGCTTTGTGCACGCTTTCCGCACCACAGAGACCGAGCCATATGGGATAAAACCCGGTGCAATGAAGTCGACCCTGTCGACTTTCGACCCTGTCGACTTTTAAGCAACTTTTTTAACAGGGCAATAACTTACTAAAACCACAAGCCCAAAATGAAATTTTGAGACTATAATACAGAAAGATGACAAATCAAGCACAAAATAATATGACAAAACAATAATACAAGTAATACAAGGGTGGGTGGGGAGGAGGTGTGTGTGTTTGGGGATCCCTCTAAAACCACAAGCACAAAATTATTAATTGAAACTATAATACAGGGAGATAACCAACTGAAACCACAAGCACAGAATATGTTGAAACTATAATACAGGGAGATAACCAACTAAAACCACAACCACAGAATGGGGATATCACAACAGCTGCCTTCACCAAACTAGCCCTCACAATTCTCTAAACAATGTGGCGGGTGTACTTACTAGGTTGGGGTGCTGAAAGGCATGGCATGCAGTTAATGGCAAGAAATCATTTTCAAACTAGTCCTTAGGACACTCATTTGTAATGTGAATATTTTAGATGCGCTCATCACATAAATGTACAGGACATGTGTAGACATTCACCTATCTACACCCGTATAGACGATGGTGGCTTGCAGTTCACATCTGTTGCCCATTAAGCATAGGGAAGTACCTATTTGGCACCCATAAACAGAGCAATGTAAATCCATGGTGAGCAGGTTGTGGATGGAGTTTGAGAGCAGCTGACAGGTATTTGTTGGTTATAATCTCTTAAGTTTGGGACAGCAGGCAGAGGATTTCTTTACAAAGACAATGGCTATGGTCATCAACCACTATAGTCTCTGCCAAGAAGGAAAGCAATGGCAGACTAACTTATTTACAGATGATTTGAAAACTATAGTGATCAAATAACGATGTCTGTTTAGTATATCTCACTTTTCGCAGGAGTTATGCATACCTGTTTTCATTTCTTATTGTTATATCCTGTTGCAGCCATTACTTCTTTTATCTGTTATAATTTATATAATTATTATCGTGATCAAAGACAATTATAAAAGAGAAATAAGAGAACAAAAAGATCTATCCAATATCATCATCATCATGTGCCATGCCAGCTGGCATAGGTGTTCATGTCTCTCCACATATCTCAGTCTTTGGTGTTCTGGATCAACTATGCGGCTGATATTCCTCCATGCCACTGTCTCAGTCCATCCAGCAACATTTCTCTTGGTAGGCCTCTGCCTCTCTACCCCTTGATCTTTCCAGTCGTCATGATGTTCTCCAATGCCTCTCTTCTCATCACATGACCAAAGAGAGCTGTTTGTCTCTTTCTTATTATTGTATATAGTGTTCTAGTTTCGTTAGCCTCATTCAGGCAATCATTGCTAGTTACTCTGGCAGTCCAAGGGATTCACATCATTCGTCTTTGGAATCATATCTCTGTTGCTTCCAAGTTCTTCCTAATTTGTTCATTTACATTCCAAGATTCACTCCATACAGCAAAACAGGTTTTATATAGCACTTCTATGCAACAAGGACTCAATGTTGAAGAAAGTTGATTATTAAGACAAATAAAATAGAGAATAATGAAATATTTTGGGCATGCAAAAAGACATGAATGTCTGGAAAAGATAACTATGAAGAGAGGTCTATCGGACAAGAAGACAAGAGAAAAACCATAAAGTAGATGGATTCAAGATGCAACAAATAATTTACACGTGATGATAACAGACAGGAAATCTAGCTTATGTTAGAGAAAAATCTGGAAAGTCATGAGTGGGGGGTACGTTCTGCACAGCACAAGCCACTAGAAGATGGTGGATAAAGCCTAGAGGGAAGATCAAGTTTTGGATCTTGAGTCCAAAGTGTCACCTGAACTATGCCGAGTTTGTATAGCACAGTACTGAAAGTTCAATCCATCTGATCCTTGGCCTTACTCTAACTCTATAATCGATCCTTTATCTTTGTACTACACAAAGAGCTAGCTAACTGGGATGACCAACAACTTTATTTGTTGTTTCTCTATAAATTAAATGCAGGGAATGCATATTTCTAAGGTCATCATTATTTAGCAGATCCTCTGCAGAATGCTGCTCTCTTCAGAGTGTCGAAAAGTTTCTTGATGTCTCCCAAAACAAATGAAACCATAAATTTATTAGAGAAATTAAACATAGGCAGTCAAGATTTTTTCAGCACGATATGAGGAGAAATAAAGATTAAAAATGTAGTGCCAACTGGCAATCATGATAGGAAAAGAGGATGTGAAAGACAAAGAGAAAAATACCTGAATCCGGACATGAACACAGGCCTGGTCAAGACTGGTGATTGTTTGAGATGGCCAACTATGACCACCCATTCCTGTCAGCATGGCGCATGATGATAATGATGATGATGTTTTGTACCTTAAGGTGTTATTCCAAACAGGCAGAAACTCTTGTCGTCTTTTATAATTCTTAGAAATATACACCACTGATTTACCATCTACCAAATTACGACCTATATATGCCTTTTTTTTTTCTCGCTCGCTTTGAACTCAAGCGTAGTCCATGCACACTACTACTAGGAGGGCTGGACTGAATTTTGCATGTGGATTAGCTTTCCCATTAACAGTGTCCTTCACTATCAGGCGAACCCTCTCTGTCTTCAGAGGTACTTGTAATTTACATCCCCAAGTCAAGGATGATAGGTCAACATTCTAGTCCAACTGTCCGGTGTAGGGGTTGAACCCCTTACTTCGGCATCAGCACACAGGATATATAAGAACATGCGTTCTTATTCATTCAGCTATGCTGACCTATTTATGCCAAATAGTAACTACAACACTAACTAGTATCTTAGTAGTATTTTAACATAACTTTAACATTTTCCAAATATTGTAGAAATGGTAACTAATCTTCTAACATTTATAAACGTTAATGGAGAAATGATAATTCTATTTATCCAGTATTCTAAACTTTTAAAACCTATATATATGGATAAATAAATGATATCAGTTATTTTGAGTTCTACATTGTTTCATATGGAAATTAAGTAAGTAGAAATAATAGAAGCAATCCATAACTCGTTTTAATTTGTAAATGAATTGTCTGAATGCTTTCATCATCCCCATTATCCAGTGGGTTGTCCTTTGCTAAACTTGGCCCCCATAACAGTCTTTCAAAATGATTTTCTTTATTTTAGTGATCCAGTATTCTAAAATTTAGTAACATTTGTGTGATGAAATGTTAATTCCAACAACCATTTCATATTCTACAAAAATTTGAATACAAAAATGATGATTATATAAATTATATACTGATCTAAAATGTTCTATTCCAGAAATCTAAATGGAGAAATGAAAATGAAAACATGCATGGATGTTCCACACAACATGCAGCATGAACATGAACACAATGCAGCCACAAGCAAAGAGGGAACTAGACAAACAACATAAATGACAACAGGATACATAAGAAATCATTCAAATCTTCAAGAAAAGGAAAACAGAAACATTACTAATATAAAGTAATGAAGATGTAATGCAAATAGCTGATACTCATTTAATAAGCAACAAAACAAAAACTAATTTAAACAGAAAATTAAACAGAGGAACACGCAGTAAGAGAAACCGATTTCAATTCCTCAGATGTGAAATTAACGTTAGTGAAATGGCTTACAATAAAGTTCAGCTAAGGTATGAAACTGATGTTTTCGCAAATATAGCACATAGATATGAATTTGATGTAATTGCAAATGACCAACAAAGGTATGGAACTGGTTTTATTGCAAATGGTAAGCTAACATGAAAATGCTAAAACAAGATCAGGAATAAAAAAACCTACAACTAAATCAATATTACAACTAATATTTTCTAAAAGTTAAAGAACCTGCTTCTATTGCCACATGGCATATTAATAACATAATTCTTGACCCATACTTTTAGACTAACTGGCACAAGATGGGTGATGTGGTCAATATCATGCCTGTCGACCTCACTTCCCAGAACACCTCCTGAAACCCATTTTATGTTGGGTCAACTTGGGATCCCAGGTCAATTTTTAAACTCCCTAATCAGGATTCAAACAATGACCACTGGTTCGGCACTCCCTAGAGTCATACTGCCCATAACAAATCCCCGTATATGGGGAGATATTAATTCAGGACTACCAAGTCAACAAGCAAATGCACTAGCCACGCAGCTATCTAAAATCCCAGACAAATATAACCAATATAAATAAACACAGGCAAACCTCAGAGATGTGAGTTCCACCCTGGACCATCACCCTCGCTTGCTGGCCATGTGGTCTTGGGTTTGAACCCGTAATCGCGGAGCATTTTCAAAATTGGCCCGGGTGCCAGGTCAACCCAGACTAAAATGGGTACCAGGAAATGCCTTGGGAAGTCAAGATGCTCTGTGGCAAAGTAGTCAAGCTGTCTGCTTCCTGTGGCAAAGTAGTCAAGCTGTCTGCTTCCTGTGGCAAAGGTTGTGGGTTTAATTTCGGGCTACGTCTTTCGGTGTTTGATGGCTCAACTTCAGAAGAGTTTGAAATCAAGAGTGGAGTTAAGCAAGGCTGTGTGCTAGCCCCCACCCTCTTTGGGATATACTTTTCACTTCTACTGAAATATGCCTTTCGTGATCAGGATGATGGTATATACATTCACTCACGCTCAGATGGTGGCCTCTATAATGCTCAGAGATTGAAGGCCAAGACCAAAATTAGCAGGGTACTAATCAGAGAGTTGCTTTTTGCGGATGATGCTGCGATTACGACCCACTCTGAGGAAGAATTACAACATCTACTATCTGCATTCTCCAATGCTTGTTCTGAATTTGGTTTAACAATTAACAAAAAGAAGACACAGATTATGTCACAAGGTGCACATGGTGTACCATCAATCTTTATTGACGACGCCGAACTGGAGATAGTAGACCATTTTACATATCTAGGATCAGAGGTAAATAGCAAATTATCCCTCGATCAGGAAATCAACATCAGGATTGGCAAGGCAGCAACAACAATGAACATGTTAGCAAAAAGAGTCTGGGGGAACAGGAAGCTTACTGCCAAAACAAAAGTCCTCGTCTACCAAGCCTGTGTCCTTAGTACTTTTCTTTATGGCAGTGAAACCTGGACAACTTACTCACGCCAAGAGAAACATTTAAACAGCTTTCATATGCGGTGTCTGCGAAGAATACTTGGTATTAAGTGGCAAGACAAAATCACAAATACTGAAGTATTGGAAAGATCAGGTTGTGTGACGGTGTATTCCATGCTCAGTCTTCATAGACTTAGATGGATAGGACACGTTAGGAGGATGGATGATGGTAGAATACCAAAGCACATCTTTTTTGGTGAATTACAGACAGGCAGGAGATCTCAGGGTCGGCCTCCACTACGATACAAAGATGTGTGTAAGCGGGACATGATTGATACAGGCATTGATAATGCACATTGGGAGCACGTCGCCGCTGAACGTGTTGCATGGAGGGCAACTATCAGAAATGGAATAAAGACAAAGGAGAAAATGATTGCAGATAAAGCACACACAGAGCGTGAGAGACGTAAGATGGTGCAAAATGGTGGAAGTGACCATGTTTTCACATGCACCTACTGTGGGCAAACATTTGCAGCAAGAATTGGCCTTACCAGCCACACTCGCCACCGCCATGGATCGTAGTTATTAAGCCTTTTTAAAGCACAATGTACCAAACTATCGTCTGTCAAGACGGAAAGGTGCCAATGATGTCTTTCGGTTCACGTGTGCATTTTTATCTGAGACTCCTGGGGGTCATCACTGGAGCTATGGAGTTTGGGCATTGTATGACGCTTTCAGCAGATTGCCGTGCGGAAAGAGACCGAGCCATATGGGATAAAACCTGGTGCAGTGAAGGCCATCCTCTCAGCATTTAAGCAACTTTTTTAAAGATAACAGAAGTGGTAGTGACTACATCACCCATCAAATGCTGAACAGTAAATAAGAATATGGGCCTAGCACCGTATGTGCAATGCACAGTCACCATGTAAAAGGGTCCTTTACCCTTGACCTATTTTTTAATTAGACCATCAAGATACTTGAATATCAAATAAATTGAGCCACGCCTATTTCTGACTTGCAGGTGCACATAAAAACCTAAAATCATGTTTACATTATAATCTATTCAGTGCACAACTGGGTTAGCATAAGGAAACTAAAACACAATGTCAAATCCAAAACAAGTTCTTGGTAAACAAAAGACTTCCCCTTCTTCTTTCTCATCATCTCATCTTCTTCCTTGTGGTGTCTAGGTAAAGCATAAACAGCAGGAGAGTGCCCATTTTTGGGGCTTCGTATATCAAGATTCACATCATTTACATGGTCAGCCTCTTCTTCTGGTTTAATTTGGTCAGTACATCATTTCTTGTTGTAATATATTGTTAGTTGGAGCCTAGTTATGTGGCCAAACCATTTCACTTGCTGGTTTCTAATGAAATCTAGCGCTGCTATAACCCACACTTTAGTCCTGAATTAATTATTTCTGATTTCCTCGCTTCTTGATACACTGAGTATTCTTCTCAGGCATCTCATTTCCGTTGTTGTAATTTTCCTTTTCTCTTGGTCTGTCATTGTCTAGGTTTGGCTTTTGTTCACTTGAAATGTATAGTCTAGAACTGCAATGCTGGCTTTTTTTTTTTTTAGATCACTCTGTGGTCCATAAAGTTTATCTTCCACAAAGAAAAGGCTAATATTCTTTGCATTTTCTTCAGAAATAAGATTGTTGCTGCCATTACATGTTTCTCAGTTTGTCTGCTTATTGACTGTGTTGTACTAATAGGCAGAGGACAGAAATATGTTTCAAACAGTAAAACAATATATGGGCAAATCTACTTCAAGTTACTCTTTGATTTCCAACAACCAAGAGATTTTTAATGTGTGCAGCATGCACGCAAGACCTTCTATTTTTCTGCCCTTGTCTGAGATGGCTAAGTATTATATTTACTACCCTGGGACATCCTCACTCTGTTTATTTTATAAAAATGTAACTCACACCTGGTACTTTTCAAGGATCTCTATGCCATTTTTCCCCTGAGCACTGTAAAAACTATTTAACAAATTTACATACGTGAAAACTGTTTTTAAAATGTAATATATGTAAAAACAATTTATAATATTTGAAATATGTGACAACAGTTTGTGAGGATGTGACTCAGAGACACAAAGTGTGCAAATGTGGGAAGCAAAATGCAGAATGACTTCTTTGATACTATATTACCACTAAAAACCACAAGAATAAGCACTTGTGTTCTAATAATAATGAAAATTAATCATCTGTACAATGTCTGAGTGCACTAAAATGAACCACAATGAGGTGGGGTATGCCTGTATAAACTATTATGACCAAATATAAACATATGGTAAACAAATATAAATCAACATTACATACATATTATAATTAGTTGCATGTCCTTCACAGGATGTAGCAGTCAACCCAAGCATTTTTGCTGTTTGTGATTCCTGGGCAAGTTTTTAGTAGTTTGCCATTGCTTTCTTTACATACATATAGATCATATTAAAGGTTGTTAAACAGACATGAGAAATTATAATTATATGAGAAATGATATCCTTATACAGGGTGTTTGTAAAGTCTCACTACACTTTGTATGTAGACCAGCTAAATGTTGGAGAGTATGTTTTCTGCTTGCAAGATGGAAAACATGCTTTCCAACAAACAACTGTTCTAAATACAAATTGGGTTACAAACACCCTGTATAAGAAATATAAGCTTATATGAGAAATGATAACCTTATATAAATCTATGCAAGATGAAATTAGTGTACTTACTGGAGTGGAGTTGGAAGAGTGACCTGACCAGGTAGTCATACAGCTGACATGAGTCCAGTATACAGAGGATCAGGGGCGCTAGTCTGCACTGTCCTGCAGATGTCATGGAGTTGGCACGAGACATGTCTAGAGATCCAAACACTGTGGGAGATACCAAATAACATTGTCAGTTATGTAACATCGTTCCCCATTGTCTTTAGTTTTGCATATCACACATGTCTTGATCTGCAAACTTCCTTCCACAGGTACCTGGTCGGGAGATGACCTTTAGTCATCATCATCATCATCATCATCATCATCATCATCATCAAGTGCCATGCCGATATGCTTTGGCGGTCATGTTTTGCCATCTTACACGATCACCAGAGTTTCACTAATTCTCTATTAAATGATGAAAATTGATTGTCTTGACATCTGTAAAGAAGGTAGTTTGCCACTGCTTTCCTACTTAGCAGTGGCCATAATTGTCAATGATCAAAGCCATTGTCTCCAAAAATAGATCCTCTGCCTTGTGAAATTGGAGACCATAACCTACAACTATTTCCAATCCTCTTTTTTCAGGTGTCTGGCATGGGACAGAAATGAATGAAAATGGCTCTCCAATCCTCTTTTTCAAGTGCCTAGCATGGGACAGAAATCAATGATAATGGCTCTCCAATCCTAATTTTCAGGTGCCTGGTATGGGACAGAAATCAATGATAATGGCTCTCCAATCCTAATTTTCAGGTGCCTGGTATGGGACAGAAATGGATGAAAATGGCTCTCCAATCCTAATTTTCAGGTGCCTGGTATGGGACAGAAATGGATTAAAATGGCTCTCCAATCCGCTTTTTCAGGTGCCTGGCATGGGACAGAAATGAATGAAAATAGCTCTCCAATCCTCTTTTTCAGGTGCCTGGCATGGGACAGAAATCAATGATAATGGATCTCCAATCCTCTTTTTCAGGTGCCTGGCATGGGACAGAAATCAATGATAATGGATCTCCAATCCTCTTTTTCAGGTGCCTGGCATGGGACAGAAATAAATGATAATGGATCTCCAATCCTCTTTTTCAGGTGCCTGGTATGAGACAGAAATGGATGAAAATGGCTCTCCGAACCTCTTTTTCAGGTGCCTGGCATGGGACAGAAATCAATGATAATGGATCTCCAATCCTCTTTTTCAGGTGCCTGGCATGGGACAGAAATGGATGAAAATGGCTCTCCAATCCTCTTTTTCAGGTGCCTGGTATGGGACAGAAATCAATGATAATGGATCTCCAATCCTCTTTTTCAAGTGCATTTAGTCTTTAGGTTGCATTTCCTCACACTAGGGTAAGGCTTGTACTCTCCCAATTGCGCTCCTCTGCCCGAAGTTGTTGGCACAATGGGCAGGCAAGACCACTAGTCTATATTCTATTGCGGTTCCATGGTTATTCTATGTGAACTGTTACATGTTAATAATAAAATGGATTTTCCAAAGAGTGAAGTTTTCTCTTCTTGAAAAAGAAGCATGATAGCTTCATGCTCTGTCATACCTAATAGATAATAACGATGATATGTCGACTGTTTCATTACTAGTGAAATATTATGTGGAAGCTACAGAGGTATGGTTTTATAGAAGAATAAAGAGAATACCGTGAACGGAAAGAGAGAGCAATGAAGATATCTTGAGAGAAGTTAACTCACAAAGAGAACTGGTTACTCATATCAGAAAAAGAGTCCACATTCTATGGGCACCTCATGAGAAGAGGAAAGCTAGGTGTACATAATGACAACAGGAAAAATTGACAGGAGAAGAGTTAGGGAAAGATAAACAGAGAATACATTACCAGTCTGACATCATTGCATGGTGCAACAACTGTATAAACAATGACTAAAAGCACACGAAACAGATGGTTGTGAACAGACATGAACACATGGAGTGGACTATAAGAAGAACAAGTTGTTTCATGAATATCATCTCATCTCATCTCATCTTGTTCCTCAAGTACCTTGGGGTGTTGAGGTGAAGCACAAACAATCGGAGAGTGCCCATTTGTTGGTTTCATTTATCATGATTCCCATGGATTCTGTTATTCCCTCTGTCCATCGTTGACATGGTTGGCGTCTTCTTCTGGTTCAGTTTGGTCTGTACATCATTGCTTGTTGTGGTATACTGTTAGTTGGTAGCTTAGTCATATGGCCAAATCATTTAACTTGTTGCTTTCTGATTAAATCTAGCGATGCTATAACCCCCACTTTAGTCCTGATTTCTTATTTCTGATTTTCTCTTTTCTTGATACATTGAGTATTCTTAGGAATCTTATTTCCTTTGTAATTCTTTGATACATTGAGTATTCTTCTTAGGAATCTTATTTTCTTTGTTGTAATTCTTCTTTCCTATTTTTCCGTTATTGTCCAGGTTTGGCATTAGTAGCATAGGTTTGGCAGGAAGATTGTGTTGTAAAGTGCTTTTTTTAGTATCTATTGATACGTGTTTGTTCTTTAATATTGGTGCCATTTTTTCAATGAGTTGGTTTGCCCTATTGCATTGTCAAGAAGCTGAGGACAGAAGTAACAGAAGGATATAAGTTAGGGATAAGATAGGAGAGAGATAACATCCCTGAACAGGGAATAGAGATTCAAGGGACAGAAGTAGAAGATAGAACTCTTAAGCAGTTATCCAACAGGACACGCACGTGTCCTAAGCAGCTATTTTCGATCTCGTCTTCTGACTTAGCACTTGATAATATTATATTTCCTAAATACTTGAAGCTCTTTACTTGTTTCATGGGGTATTCTTGTAGATGAATCTTTGTTGTTTTTTTCTTCTTTGGTTATAGTCTTTACCACTGTTTTACTGATACTAATTTTCACTTTATGCTCCTTACACACTTCAGTTACACTATAAATGTGGACTTGTAATTGTACTTCTGATTTTGCTATTAGTGATTGATTGTCCGCATATAGGAGTTCTTTAACGGTGTAATTCACCGTTGGGTTTTCTTCTGTGTTCTGTTCGTCAAGCTGTGTTGTTACGGTCTCTGTTTGACTGGTTTCTTTACATATGCTGTCGATATAGGTTATGATCATGAAGGGGGACAGGACACAACCTTGTCGTACTCTGGATCTTATGGTGAATGGTTCTGAGTGTATTCCATTTATTCTTATCATACATTCACTGTTATTGTATAAACTTTCGAAATAAGTTTGTTAGATGTGCACTTATTCCATTTATGTTTAAGGATTTCCCACAGCTTATTTCTATCTACTCTATCAAATGCCCTTACTTCGTTGACAAAGGCTAAGTAGAGTATTCATTAAATCTTATTGATTTTTCTATTAGTTGTCTAAAAGCAAAGATGGCATCTGTGCATCCTTTGTTTTTCCTAAATCCAAGTTATTTCACTTAGCTGGGGTTCTATGGTAGGTAATAGTCTATTCTCTAGAATTTTGCAGAATATTTTTTCAATATGACTGAAAAGGGAGATAGATGCCTTTGCATTGTGTGCAGTCTCTCTTACTGCCTTTGTTTTTTTCCAAATTGGCATAATATGGTGCTTCCCTAATCTTGTGCAAAAAGCAAAAAACAACCTCTAACCTGCAAGTTTGCGGCAACTGCACTAGTCAGACGGGATTAATTCCTCAGGCTCAAGAACCCCCTGCCATACACCTGCAAGGTACTATATTGGCAGTAAATGAGTGTTATCACAGTCTCATGTCAGCTGTTCTACCCAAATATGGCTAAACAGTCTATGTAACCAAGCTGTTCCTACTTCTCTTGCTACTTTATTTAGTTCATTTGGTATTTCGTCTTGTCCCAGTGATTTATTCAATAGGGCTAATCTTCTGGCTTCTCTAATTTCTTCTTTCAGTATGTCTAGCTTCTAATTCTTCAATGGCATCTGTCACTTTATTGGATTCCTGTGGTATCTGATGGAATGTTGAGAAGTTGTTCAAAGTACTGCCTCCATCTTTTTAGGATTTGTTTTGATTCACTTATTGGTTCTCCTATTTGGTTACCATTTGGGCCAGTCCAATTATGTTTCTTATTGTTTCTTTGAGCAGGAAAATATCCCCTGCCGGCTTGCTAGGCCAGTCGTAGGTTAAAGGAAAAAAATCTGACCAAGGAGAGTTTCCCCCCCCCCCCCCCCCCCCCCTTGGTGAGCCAGAGCTCCGTTTGGCCCATGAATCAAAACATCTAATTCTCTTGTTTTGAAAAGACCCCACTTCGCAATAATAAAGGGCTCCAATGCAACAAAACTCATACTCACCAGTGATGCTGAAGGGAGATAATCTCATCCATGTAGTCCAACATATCGATAGAAAATTCAAAACTGTAAAAGTACCCAAAAACAAAAATGTTTCAGAATTTGTGAGAGGTACACAGTGAGCAACAAACATCTTTACAAACACAAATCTACACTTTAATTAACAAAAACTGATTTCCAACCTGCCAACATAATTAGAAAAGACTGTTTTACCACAAAATCAGACACCACAAATTTTGTACAAATAAACTACTTACTGACATGAGAATTGTTGTATAAACAAACTTACTCATGACTGAGAACTCAAATCTCAATTGACATCACACATTTTGTATAAACTAACTGCATAATGATATCACAAATGTACAAATAAGCTTACTACTTAATGACACCATAATTGTTGTATATATAAACCTATAATTTACTGACGTCGCAAATGTTTTACAATTAAACTAACTGCGTAGTGACATCACAAATGTTGTACAAATAAACTTACTACTTACAGTCAATGTACTTACAAATATAAAAACCTACAATTTAAAGACATCACAAATGTTGTATACATAAAAATACTAAGAAATTGCATCACAAATAAAATAAATTTACAACTTAAAGACATAAAAAATGTTGTATATACAGGGGTCGGTCAATAAGTGATCTCTCCTATTTGTTATCAATGTAAATACTTTATCGGTGTGCAATTTATTAATTTAGCGGGATTCCTCAAACACTCTTCTGCACTGTGTGTCACTACCAACCTGTTTCAGTCACAGGTTGTGCAACAGTAACGGTTTAAAAATGGCCACCAAAGAAGTTCAGTTAAAGCAATCTAATGTCATTGAATTCCTCAATGCTGAAAGTGAGACCTGATTTGCATCCACAAACGTTTGAGTATTGTTTATGGAGATTCAACAGTGGATGTTAGCACTGTCAGACACTGCGAACGTCGATGTGACAAAGCTGAAATAGGTCAACTATCACTGGCTGACGCAAAGTGGATTGGCCGTCCATCAACTGCATTTACTCCACACAACATTCATCCAGTTGATGACATCATTCTTGGTGACCTGCAGGTAACACTGGATGAACTGTGTTCCATGTTGTCCATTAGTAAAAGGCAGTGCCAAGATCATCATTAAAGTACCTGGGTTGTTCAAAGGTTTGTGCACATGTGGGTACCCAGAATGTTGACAGACAGACATAAAGAAGCAAGGAAAACCATAGCCATCAACCTCCTGCACCGTTACAAAACTGAAGGAGAAGGATTTTTATTGAATATTGTGACAGGTGATGAGACTTGGGTTCATTTCTTTGAACCAGAATCCAAGAGGCAGTCAATGGAATGGCATCACACAACATCACAGACAAGAAAGAAGTTCAAAATGTCACCATCTGCAGGGAAAGTTATGGCCTCCGTGTTTTGGGATGAGAAAGGTGTGATTCTTCTCGACTTCTTGGAACAGGGAAACACGGTGAATGCTGACCGTTACATTGAAACTTTGAAGAAGCTTAGAGGGCGTCTTCGACGACTTTACCCATTCAAAGATCTGAGAACTGCACTACTGTTGCACGATAATGCCACGCCACACACCACTAAACGCAACATTGATACAATTGCAGAATTTGGCTGAACATTATTACCACATCCCCCTTACAGTCCCAATTTAGCACTTTCTGACTTCCATCTGTTTGGACCACTGAAAGAAGATCTTCGTGGACATCACTTTCAGGACACTGAGACCCTTAAACGTGCTGTACACCAGTGGTTTAGGAAAAAGGACACAATTTTTACTATGCAGGGATACACACCACCTGTGAGAAGATGGATAAAAACTATAACGAATAACAGAGACTAAATTGAGAAATAAATGTTTGAAGTACAAATTTCGGGCTTCATTTTAATATGAATTTTATCTGTTTTTTTATTTTTTTGCCTATTGAATTAAATTAAAAATTATGAGGCATTACTTATTGACTGCCGCATGTATAAACCTACTAATTACTGACATCACAAAAGTTGTACAAATAAACTTACTGCTTAGAGGCATCATAAATGTTGTAGAAATAAAATTACAGTAAAACCTTGGTTTTTGTTGCCTTCAATTATCATCGGGTTCGGTTGTCACTGATTTTTTTCCTAGAAAAATTTGTCTCGGTTTTTTGTCTGTTGCCTCGAATTTTGTCAGTGTGCACACATGACATCACTGCTATTTTTGCAAAAACAAAGGGACCCATGCATTCTTCTGCTCAGTTTGGCTTGTTTTTCATTGTGTGAGCATCACTGCTAATAATAAAAATATGAAAGCGGCATTAAGATTGCTAAAATCTGCCGCAGTATGGGAAGTTACCATCCACGATAAGTTCCATTGTAGTGAAAAAGGAAGAAATAAAGGAGGCTAATGTAGCAAAAAGCGTGAATGTGCTAACAAAGCGGAGATCGCAAATAATTGACAATGTTGAAGAGTTATTATTAATTTGGATAAATAAAGAAAAACCAAACAGTTCAGGCGATTCTGTTTCGGAGGCATCATATGTGAAAAGCCCAGACGGTTGTATGACGATCTCATTAAGAAAATGCCTGGGACGAGTGCTAGTGTAGTTAGGGATTTTAAGGTCGGCAGAGGAGAGTTTGAAAAATTCATGAGACACACTGGCATACACATTGTTAAAAGGCTCTGCGAAGGTGAGAGTTCGGACAGGTCTGGGGCCGAAAAATAGTATTAAATACTATATTAATTCTCTATAGAATGTGTTTTTGGTATGTATTTTGGAGTGTCTGGAATGAGTTAATTGGATGCACATTGATTCATATGGAAATAATTGCCTCGGTTTTTGTTAGTTTTGGATTTCAGGACAGATTATCTACAAAATCGAGGTTTTACTGTACATAGTGGCATCACAAATGTTGTACAAATAAACTTACTACTTACAGACATCACAAATGTTGTATAAATAAACTTACTACATAGTGACATCACAAATGTTGTACAAATAAACTTACTACTTACAGACATCACAAATGTTGTATATATAAACCTACTAAGTATTGATATAAATGTTGTACAAATAAACTTACTACATACAGAATCACAAATGTTGTATATATAAACCTACTAAGTATTGATATAAATGTTATACAAATAAACTTACCACTTACAGAATCACAAATACTGTATATATAAACCTACTAAGTATTGATATCACAAATGTCATACAAATAAACTTACTATTTACAGACATTACAATGCTGTACAAATAAACTTACTAATTATTGACATCATCATGACAAATCTTGTAGTACTGCTCATCTGGCATGACCAGGTTACCTGGAATTCCTGGGAACTGTGTACAATGAATTAATCAGATGAAATCAATCTGTACCAAACAACACATCGTGAGCCAATTAGTAACAACAACCAAACACTTTAATTGTCTCAATCAATCAGGTCCATCTCCGCAATGAAGGTTGGCTGCAGTGGATCTCCAACACTGTCTATTTCTCGCCCTGACTGTACATTCTGCCAGATTGCTGTTTGTCCATTTCTTGATGTTATCTTCCCAATTGTACAGTTGTATACCTCTTGTTCACTTGCCCTCAACCTAGTCCTCCAGCATGGTTTTTATGTTATTTCTTTTAACGTGGCCAAAATATTTCACTTGCCTCTTTTTTTTTTTCATCAACTCTCTTTTCATTCCCAGTTTTTCAAGAACCTCTGTATTTGATTGTTTTTGTTTCCATGAAATACAACATATCCTTCTGTAAATCCACATCTCCAGTGCCTCTATTCAACTTTTCTAATTACTTGTTCAATGTCCAGGCTACTTATCAATATAGTAGTGTTGAATATACATAACATTTGACAATTCTCATTTTTAATGAATAGTTAATCTCTAGACCAGTGGTTCTCAACCTTTTTTAGCCCATGCACCCCTTCACCATATGTTCAGAATGTCATTCCCACCGTTCGTATGTCCTCCCTATAAATCCCCCCCACCCTGCCCCTACATAGTATACATAACAATGGAAGCTAAATTTAATAACACATACTAGTACAAGTCTAGACGTCTACATAAAACGTGATTTGCGGGTCTACTTACATTATAAAACAAATTTCAGAAGGGCGAGAAGTACAGAACCATAAAGTGTGGAGGGAAAAACAATATCGGGGGAGGGGGAGATTCCCCATCAGTTGAGAACCTCTGCTCTAGAACATTAATACTGATTTCATGCTGTGGAAAGCATTTTTGGCCATTCCTATTTTATTAATTGTCTATTCTCATTCTATACCAGGAGTGCCACATGGCTTCACTGCGACAAGAATGTAGGCATTGATGATCATGGGAGATGATGAACACAGACCTCCCATGCTTATCATGCTTATATGGCACATGATGATGATGACGATGCCAGGAGCTATGGTGGCATCATTTTTAGCACACACACCTACCAAAACAGTGACCATATTTCAAGCCTCAGCAGTGATAGGATTATTCATTTCCCACTCATTACAGTTCTGGGGTCAACCCACCATCATAAAATGGGTACTAGGTTATGTTCAAACTCGTATACAAATTGTCAGAGAAAAAAATACTGTGAGGAAGGAAACTGTATTCCTCACCTCATTATGCTGTTGCCTAGAATATGCAAAGGGCTAACATTTCACTCTGTAATGATAGTATTTACAATAGGACTATCTTTACCTTACCATTATTATACACCAAGCAATTCACTGAATGTGTTTAGGTTTTCCAGCATGTGGCAATATCAAGGGTAGTTTGACAGCATGTGACATTCTTCTCTGGTTCCTTCAGCATGTGATATTCTTCTCTGTTTCCTTTGCATCTGACATTCTTCTCTGGTTTTCTCAGCATGGTTTCCTCAACATATGGCATTCTTCTTTGGTTTCTCAGCATAAAATGCGTCCTGAATTTCTCATCATAGACAAGTTCTTTTGGTTTCTCAGCATGTGACATTCTTCTTGGGTTCATAGCATGTGATATTTATCTTTGAATTCCCACCATGTGAAATTTTTCTTTGGTTTTCCAGCAGACATACTTCCTTGGCTTCTGAGCAAATGGCATTGTTCTTTTATTTCTTGGCACATGGCAATCTTCTATGATTTCTCTCTCAGCATATGGCATTCTTCTCTGATTTCCAAGTTCGTGGCATTGTTCTTTGGTTTCCCAGCAAGACATTTCTTTGGTTACTCAGCATATGACAATTTGATCAGCTTTTTCAACATGTGATATTCTTTTCTTTCTCTTATCTTCTTCTTTCACTCAGTAGTTTAATAAAATATTACTGGATGGTCAATACATGGAGTCTTGTTTACAGCAAAGCTGCAATTTTTTGCCTTTTGCAAACCACATTTGACTTCAACGCCCACATTTGTTGACCATGGCATTCTGTTTTCTATGACAGCTTTCATGGAAGTGTTTTGATCACAATGGGAGCTGCTGATTTATCACAGAATGGCACTTTGCTTGCTACATAATGAGTTATATTGCTACATAACAATTATCTGGGACTTACAGGGTTTAATAAAGTAAGTATAACAAGAAGAAATGATTTCACTATTGACTCTCAACAAATGTTTCATATATATACATATAACATGTTGACATCTCATCCTTGACTCGGGGATGTAAATAACAAGTCAGAGTGGGTTTGCCCGATGGCAATGAACACTGGTAATTGGGAAAACTAACCCATATGCAAAAATCAGGACAGCAGACTAGAAGAAGTAGCACATATTATGGACTTTGCTCAAATTCAAAGTGAGCGAAAGCAACAACTATATATTTATATATCCTGGAGATTATTGTAAGTTAGGCGTAATGTTTTGATTTCACTACTGTCATCAAGTATTTGTCATCTGGCATTGGGTATCACGATTCCACTTCTCTTTTATTCCTCTTTTGAGAGGAGTGAGTCACACCCATTTATGTACTTCATAGGTCAGTGTGTCTGACTTTGACGTGCATTTGTTTAAAGTTTTATTCCTCCAGACAGATTCCAAGTTTTCTATCCTAACAATTATGCCAGGGAAGCAACCTTATGGTCTACTCTTTGCAATTTCCAACAATCATGTGATTGTTACCATGCACAATTTGCATATGGGACCTCCTGATTTTCACCTTTATCCAAGAAGGCTAGGTATCCATTTCACTACCCAAGAGATCAGGGGGGCATGTGACTTCATTAGAAACCGAATGTTTCTTGCAAAAATTACCAATCCTATGCTGAAATCAAACCCAGCACCTTCTGAGCCTCAGATGTATCCTTTCAGTTACAGCTTTCCGTTCATTATTATTTTTCTTTGGGCGCTCACTCGCTTTGAACTCAAGCATAGTTCATACACTCTACTTCTAGTAGTGCTGGACTGAATTTTGCGTGTGGATTAGCTTTACCTATTAACAGTGTCCATCGCCATCAGGCTAACCCATTCCGACTTCAGAGGTACTTGTAATTTACGTCCCCATGTCAAGTCAACATCTTAGACCCACTGTCTGGTAGTAGGGGTTGAACCCCTAACCTCTGCATCAGGAAACCAAATGTTTAAGAACAGGCATTCGGCCATGCTGACCTACTTGTCATGGTTCTAATCTGAGCTGTCCACAGCCACAACACAGATTCCACAATAAAATAAACAACCAGAAAAAAACAAGAAGACAGGCAGAAACAGAATAATTTCACAATATTGTCATAAATGTACATAATTCTCTCTGCTGCTTATAGCTTAAAAAAATCCTCCTCCTCCTCCTCTTTCTTCTGCTGCTTTTTTTTTCTTCAGGTACCTGACCTGGAGCAGACGCTGTTGATCATGACTCTCCACTCTTCTCTGTCCTCTGCTGTTTAAATAAAGATGATGTTATTGACTATTTAGCTGTTGAAACTTGTCACAAATATGTTTCTCTGTCTTACTCTGTCTCTCTCTCTCTGCCTAGTATTTAAAACCAGTCTCTATACTCCACCTCTTCACTTGTCTGTGCTTATGAGTGAACAAAACCCTACAGCTGTCAGTGTGTTTGCTACTGTAAAGATCTATAGGTAGTCCCATAGCTGATACTGTTGCTGGGGTGTGAAGAATTAGGCTTTCAAATATTCTTAGCCTGAACTACAGCTCTGGTTTTTACTGTTATCTTTTGGGGTATCATCACTGCATTCCAAACAAGTACATAGGTGATCAGATCCTCCCCCAACATATGCATTAGCATTCAGTGGCTAATAGTGCCAGTTCTGTGTTGGATGACGAGGCTCCAGTTGCTACTGTACTGTAGTAATAAAAAGCAAACTCACAAGTGTCAGTACCTCCAAGAGACATTGTCACAAACAAGTTACACAATGAATAAAGAAACACATGAAAACAAGGGCATCTCTGTACCTTTCTATGGAATTTAAACTTCTGTATTAGAAGTCTGCAGTAGCTTGCTATCAACTTCCCATACCCTTCCTTTAGATGCCCCTGAACAGAAACAAAAACATCAAAATAATAAAACTATAATAACTGCCTTCAGTCTTTGTGTGACTATGGTTTGAAACACCTCAGGAGCTTAGGCTTGCCTTAATAATGATTCCTTACAGCACATCTCCACATGTTATGATCAGAAGCCTTGTCCTCTCAGGCTGAGATGTCTATCCCCAAATTGTCCATGTCCCACCTGCACATATCTTTGAATCATGGCTGTGGATATCCATTTGTTTCTATTACTGTTTCATCCTCATCCAGTGACTTGTGCAGTACAGATCTTTTCCCTCATAATTGAGTTGAGTTGAGCTGAGTCAAGACCTGATATCATTGATCTCGGGAAATTCCCATACATATTCCATCCTCATTTGCGACAGCCAGCGCAGAGTCCTAATACTGATTCATAATAGTCCTTCACAATTTACTTCTATCATCAGCCAGATGTCCTGCCACTGTTGCAGTCAGGTATAAATTATTTATCATATCTATCCACCTGTACTGTTGTCTTCCTCACAGACAGAGAACATGGTTCACTTATGACTAACATATAACTGACATTACACATAGTTCACTTTAAACTAACATATAACTGACATTAAACATGGTTCACTTATAACTAACATATAAATGACATTAAACATGGTTCACTTATAATAACATATAACTGACATTAAACACAATTCACTTACAACTAAGATATAACTGATATTAAACATGGTTCACTTGACTGGCACCTTGTTGTCTTGACAGACGATAGTTTTTAAAATGGAGTTATACCTCTCCATAACACAAAGCCTGGGCTGAATTTAGAGACCATGTGTTGCCCATGCAGCATAATCCTTCTCTCTGCCTGTCTAGTGTACTCCAGAGGAAAGGTAAAACCAATATGTCTGGAACAAGACAAGCTGCAGAAACTGTCAGATCAGCAAAGCAATCCTCTGTCCACCTGTTGGAGCTTCAATCCTAGACCAGTTGCCAACCAAGGCTTAGGGCCTGGTCTGCCCTGCCATGACATTTAGTCTTTAGGTTGCATTTCCTCGCACTAGGATATGGCTTGTACCCTCCCAATTGTGCTCCTCTGCTCGAAGCCATTGGCACAATGTGGGGTGTCGGGTTAGGTAAGCGCCACCCAACATTCGGCACCAACAGAAGCAGGTAGTACCGTCTACTGTCATACGGTAGCTCAGTCATATCTAACTTATAATTCACTTAAAATTAATATAAATACAACAATTGAAAAGGAACTTAATTCACTTACAATTAAAATCAATAAAACTATGGACAGGGAACATGGTTTACTTATAACTAACATACATAAAACACCAGACAGGGTAACATTGTCACTTATTTTTTAAAAGTTGCATATCCTTTACAGCATTTTTTGGCCATTTGTGATTCCTGGACAAGTTTACATTCAGTAGTGTTCCGTTGCTTTCTGAACGACTGGCACCCATACCATTTCATAAAAAACCAACACAGCGTTGTTTCGAACGTGGGTATGCGGGATTACAAACTGTGTCCTTAACCCCTTTGCCACAGAGCCGGCAGTTCACTTATAACTATCATATATAAAACAACTATACAGAAAATATGGTTCACTTATAACTAACATATATAAAACAATATACAGGAAACATGGTTCACTTATAACTAACATATATAAAACAACATACAGGAAACATGGTTCACTTATAACTAACATATATAAAACAACATTCAGGAAACATGGTTCACTTATAGCTAACATATATAAAACAATATACAGGAAACATGGTTCACTTATAACTAACATATATAAAACAACATACAGGAAACATGGTTCACTTATAACACATATAAAACAACATACAGGAAACATGGTTCGTTTATAACACATATAAAACAACATACAGGAAACATGGTTCGCTTATAACACATATAAAACAACATACAGGAAACATGGTTCACTTATAACTAACATATATAAAACGTACAGGAAACATGGTTCACTTATAACTAACATATATAAAACAATATACAGGAAACATGGTTCACTTATAACTAACATATATAAAACAACATTCAGGAAACATGGTTCACTTATAACTAACATATATAAAACAATATACAGGAAACATGGTTCACTTATAACTAACATATATAAAACAACATTCAGGAAACATGGTTCACTTATAACTAACATATATAAAACAATATACAGGAAACATGGTTCACTTATAACTAAAATATATAAAACAACATACAGGAAACATGGTTCACTTATAACACATATAAAACAACATACAGGAAACATGGTTCACTTATAACACATATAAAACAACATACAGGAAACATGGTTCACTTATAACTACATATAAAACAACATACAGGAAACATGGTTCACTTATAACACATATAAAACAACATACAGGAAACATAGTTCACTTATAACTAACATATATAAAACAACATACAGGAAACATGGTTCACTTATAACACATATAAAACAACATACAGGAAACATGGTTCACTTATAACACATATAAAACAACATACAGGAAACATGGTTCACTTATAACTACATATAAAACAACATACAGGAAACATAGTTCACTTATAACTAACATATATAAAACAACATACAGGAAACATGGTTCACTTATAACACATATAAAACAACATACAGGAAACATGGTTCACTTATAACACATATAAAACAACATACAGGAAACATGGTTCACTTATAACACATATAAAACAACATACAGGAAACATGGTTCACTTATAACTAACATATATAAAACAACATACAGGAAATATGGTTCACTTATAACTAATACATATAGAACAACTGACAAGAAACACGGTTCACTTATATTAACATACATAAAACAACTACAGGGGAACATGGTTGGGTTATAACTAACTTTACAAAAAAGGAACTGTTTATTATGTAATTAAGCTAAAAAGGTTTCCCTTTAACACAATTAACAACTCGAACTGGTTCATATACACAGATCCTGGAACTGCATTATAACAAAATTAACATAAGGAACATTTCCATCTAATTAAACCATACAAAATTGGTTATTATAACACATATAAAACATAAGGAAACGTCACTTATAACCATATAAAACAACATAAAAATGGTTTTATAAATAAACAACATACAGGAACTGGTTCATTATAACACATATAAAACAACATACAGGAAATATGGTTCACTTATAACTAACATATATAAAACAACATACAGGAAATATGGTTCACTTATAACTAATACATATAGAACAACTGACAAGACACACGGTTCACTTATAGTTAACATACATAAAAACAATTGACAGAGAACATGGTTGGGTTATAGGTAACTTACATAGAACTGTCAGATGTAATTAAGCTATGTCCTTACCCACAATTTTCCCAGATCTCGAATCTGGTTTGCATATTTCACAGAGTCCTGGACTACCTGCATTGAAAACAAAATTAACATGAAGCAACCATTTCTCTAATTAACAGCCCAGTTCAAATATTTTGGTGTTGTCATAAAATGTCATAATTAACATAAAGCAACCACTTCTCCAATTAACAACCCAGTTAAAATATTTTGGTGTTGTCATAAATGAAAGGCAGACATGGCTGGCTGGTTGGATGATTTGTTTAGTTGGTTGCTTCACTGGCTGTCTGTTTGAATGGTTGACTGGTTGAGAATTCTCTGGAAGGCAAGTTTTAACTCTTAAGTTTGATGCATTGATGTTCAGGTCATTTGAGCGTTGAAAAGGACTTGCACCTATCGGAGTGAGGTTGGAGTAGAGAGAGACTTTCCTTTCGATCCAGTACTAAAGTTCCAGCTTCACAGTATTGCATTACAGAGGTGTCCTTCCCCCCTCCAAGCTCAGAAATCAGTTGGGTGTGCAAGGCGGGTACTGAAACTTCACATCTGTGGAGAGGTGTATTAGGATGTGACCAGGTCATGATTCAGCACAACATATATGGACTTGCCTAGGTAGGTCATGTTTCTGACCAAGTTAAAGGCAGACATTGTTCCGGTCAAGATTCAGCACAACATGTATGGACTTGCCTAGGTTGGTCATGTTTCTGACCAAGTTAAAGGCAGACATTGTTCCGGTCAAGATTCAGCACATGTATGGACTTGCCTGGGTTGGTCATGTTTCTGACCAAGTTAAAGGCAGACATTAGACCAAGTTAAAGGCAGACATTGTTCCGGTCATGATTCAGCACATGTATGGACTTGCCTGGGTTGGTCATGTTTCTGACCAAGTTAAAGGCAGACATTGTTCCGGTCAAGATTCAGCACAATATGTATGGACTTGCCTAGGTTGGTCATGTTTCTGACCAAGTTAAAGGCAGACATTGTTCCTCAAAGTCATTCTCACACCTTGTCTGTGTCTCTCCTCCAAAAATTATGAAACTGGATAAACCCCATAATACTCCATCCTCCTCAGAAGATCTCCAAGACTATGAAAATTTATAGTTCCAGTGACCAGTGATTATGCAGATATCTACTCCATATTCAGCTTCCTTTCTGCTAGTTCCAATTTAGATTATAGATTTAATCAATTACAGGTGGTTATCAATTTGTATTTCCTTCTGCAAAAGCCAATCATTTACAGACACTACTGTGTCTCTTTTGTACAGTCTCAGTGTCCTAGAGGTAAACCAATGGACCCTGGAAAGTAAATTCAATCCAGCTCATGCTGAGTGAAATGATTCTGTGTGTATCAACCATTCTAATCCACATGCAAAATTCAGTCCAGTGCTACTAAAGTAGTGTGTGTAAACTATGTTTGCGTTCAAAGTGAGAGTTCAAAGTGACCGAGCACCCAAATAAATATATAAGAATACTCATCCATAACTCTAATATACACAAATATAAGAATATACATATCCAACCTCTACAATCAACTATATGCACATACATAAAAATACTCATCCATAAACTATAAAATAAATGTATACACATTCATTGGAGTTGCATTGGCATAGAAGTTAGCGCAATAGCTTACCAAGGCAGTGGATCAGGGTTCAATCCCTAATGGCAGCAGGATTATATTTTTTCAACCAGTTAGGCTCTGGTGGTGACCCACCTCCATAAGATTTCTTTTTAAAGGATTCAATGGAAAGAGAATTAACTTCACCTGTTTCATTCCACATAGCTTGGTCTCTTTTCACAGAGCAGTTAACTGCATATCGAAATCATTGCACAGGGCACTAACCCCATAGCTCTAGTGACAACCCATTCGGGATCCTTCAAAAAATTGCACTGACGACCAAATGACCGTCCAAACTGAACCCAAGACATGAGTACGAGACATACGGTTTAACCACTTCGTCACAGAGAGACCCCCCCCCCCCCTTTCCAGTAAAACTGGTATTGGATAATTTTCACAATGTTCTGGGAAACAGCCTGGGAAGGAAAAATACAGTGAAAAAGGAAACTGATCCCTCCACGATATTATGCAGTAGCTTAGAATACACGAAGATTTATACATGCATTAGAGTCAATGCAAACACACAACATCCACTGCACAGTGAGATCAAGACGGTAAAGGGCAGCAGGTTAAAAAGAGGAAAGTCATGGATAGGTCAAGTCGAAGACATTCTTCAGCAGTTATGTTCATTTGAAGACTTAGAACCTGGCAAGGAGTGGGTACAAGTGCCAACAGAATTCTGCACAACCTTTTCAGTGTGCATTTAACTAGACAGAAAATGCAGACAAGAAAATCCAGCTGCCCTGGAGGCAGAAGTATAGGCTCTGATCTATGAGAATCTGTTAGAGGATGATGCAATCATTTACACGGTTGGGTCGGTCGTCCGAGGAGTGAGAAGTTCATGGGCCTTTACAGCTCAGGCCAGAGGAAAAACTGTGAAGGAAGAGTTTTTTCTCTGACCACAAGCAGCCTGACTATGGAAGTCATGGCTGTACGTAAAGCAATAACATGGATTGAGACACAGACATTCAATCGGGCATGTGTCCTTAGTGACTCAATGAGTATGCTCAGGATGATAGAGATGGGGGTGTGTCTGAAGAGAATGGCTACTGTCTCTGGAGCGGTCTTGGCTGGCAAAAATTAGTTTCATCTTCGTGCCAGGGCATGCGGGTGTACAAGAGAATGAGCAGGCTGACAGGCTTGCAGGTAGGGCTACTGTGGAAGGCGGACGAGCCATGGACCAGGCAGACATTCTGAATGCTCTACAAGAAGTAAGTCGTTCACGAGAACCAAGCGATGACTGGGAATCTACGACCATGGTCAGGCTGTGAGAACAACATGTTAAAAGAGGCGTGAGTCACCATATATATATATATATATATATATATATATATATATATATATATATATATATATATATATATATATACATACATTAGAAAACCCAAGCATAAGACCTAAAGTGACCATCCATACATATTATAATACCCAAGCATAACATCTAAAGTCACCATATAAACATATTAGAATACCCAAGCATAACATAAAAGTCACCAAATACACATACATTAGGGTGTCCATCCCTCATGAGCTTGTGCACGACTTGCAGAAATTTCCAGCAAACAATTGGGTTGGCCTGTACTGGCATCTTGGAAGCAACATTCCAGAACATGTTTCCTCCATTGTCCTGGAAAGTTCCTAAGACTGCATCTGGTGTTTCTTGTTAAGGAACAAACTCTTAATGCCCTGGCTAAAAGCTAACATTTTCTAAGTATTTGTAATTGTAATTACCATAACGATCAACATCTAAGCCCGACTGCTTTTGCTGAATAGGACTGAGCACCTACGGGTTTGCTTGGAGTGTTATCATGCCAATTCTCTGAATTAACCATTAACCTTCAAAAAGAAAATACCATTTTCCACTCCAGACCTGAAAGCGATCAATAAAATAATCTCTTCCCAAATGGGGATTGAAGACAGCGAAAAAGGAATCTCAAAGAAGATTTATAAATACTTTAAGCTTTCCAGTCTGAAACTGTGTCTTTCATGTCCAACTGAAGAACTTCGCATGCATACTTTCAACCAATGATTCCCAAAGTAGACGACAATGCCCCCTAAGGGTCACTGAATAGATCCTTTAGGGAATGAAATTTTTAATTTGCAGAAAACCGAATACAAAATTGAAGTATGTATTTGTATCTATGTATGGGCCATTTTGAATTTGGCCTATAAGGCAAGGTGTAGTTGCTTCAAAGGGTTTGGGAAGCGCTGATTTAAAGAAAACAAAGATAATTAGATCCTTTCACATGTAAAGTAATGTGGCTAGTGCAGAATCCATCATGCAGACGTGTCTCACACAATACAACCAGGTCATTCATGACATTAATCACATGTTCCGGATCATGAAGCTAACTATACCTTGTTAGGGACATGTTATATATCTAGCTACAGGTAAAGATGTTACAGTCATCCAGCATATATGTGTATTCATTACTGGTTATTTCTGTCATAACAAGTGATTCACGTGTAATGTAAAACAACATGGTGTGAACAGTTCTTTTGTTCACCACATATTTGTTCTAGGTCCGCTACGTTCTTGATTTTCCAACCATTGGAGACAGAATACAAATTTGCAGAGCATGTGCCTACCTCAGAGTCAATACAAACACACATCCACTGCATAGTGAAATTAAGAAGGTAAAGGGCATCAGGTTAAAAAGAGGAAGGTCGTGGATGGATCAAGCCAAAGACATTCTTCAACAGGTGTGTTCACTTGAGGCCTTAGAACCTGGCTAGGAGTGAGTACAAGTAGCCAACAGATTTCTGTAGGTCCTTTCCAGTTTGCATCCAACTAGACAGAAAATAAAGACATAAGACTCCGGCTGCTGTACAGGCTGTTGAGGCGGGAGTACAAGTGTTGATCTTCGAGAATTTGTTAGAGGGTGATGCTGTCATTTACACAGATGGGTCCAGTCATCATTCGACGAGTGAGATGTTCATGGGCCTTTATGGCTCAAGCCGGAGGGAGAATTGTTAAGGAAGATTCTCGTGCTTTTGCTTTGACCACAAGTAGCCTGACTATGGAAGTCATGGTTGAGTAAAGCAATAACATGGCTTGAGACATAGACATTCACTAGGGCATATTTCCAGTAGCGACTCAATGAGCATGCTCAAGAAGACAGAGATGAGGTGGATCTGAAGAGAGTGGTTGCTGTCTCTGGCGCGGTCTCGGCTGGCAAAGATTAGTTTCATTTTCATGCCAGGGCATGCGGGAGTACAAGGAAATGAGCGGGCTGACAAGCTTGCAGGTAACGCTACTGTGGAAGGAGGACATGCCATGGACCAGGCTGACATTCTGAATGCTTTACGAGAAGTAAGTCGTTCGCAAGAACCAAGTGATGACTGTGAATCTACAACCATGGTCAGACTGCGAGAACAGCAAATTAAAAGAGGTGTGGCCAAACAAGAACACTATGCAGGAAGCCAAAGAAGATTAATAAACCAACACAGAACTGGCGTCGTTAGCCGCTACACGCTGCGGGATTTACTGAGGAAGGGGATCCGAGCACTTATGGACTGAATGGTTCGATGTGCAATGAGGATGATCTGTCAACTAACTAACTAACTAACTAAGCTAGCTAGCTAGCTAGCTAGCTAGCTAGCTAGCTAGCTAACTAACTAACTAACTAACTAACTAACTAACTAACTAACTAACTAACTAACTAACTAACTAACTAACTAACTAACTAACTAACTAACTAACTAACTAACTAACTAACTAACTAAACTAACTAACTAACTCACTCACTCACTCACTCACTCACTCACTCACTCACTCACTCACTCACTCACTCACTCACTCACTCACTCACTCACTCACTCACTCACTCACTCACTCACTCACTCACTCACTCACTCACTCACTCACTCACTCACTCACTCACTCACTCACTCACTCACTCACTCACTCACTCACTCACTCACTCACTCACTCACTCACTCACTCACTCACTCACTCACTCACTCACTCACTCACTCACTCACTCACTCACTCACTCACTCACTCACTCACTCACTCACTCACTCACTCACTCACTCACTCACTCACTCACTCACTCACTCACTCACTCACTCACTCACTCACTCACTCACTCACTCACTCACTCACTCACTCACTCACTCACTCACTCACTCACTCACTCACTCACTCACTCACTCACTCACTCACTCACTCACTCACTCACTCACTCACTCACTCACTCACTCTCACTCACTCACTCACTCACTCACTCACTCACTCACTCACTCACTCACTCACTCACTCACTCACTCACTCACTCACTCACTCTCTCACTCACTCACTCACTCACTCACTCACTCACTCACTCACTCACTCACTCACTAACTAACTAACATATTTGTTTCTCTTTTGCAGAGAAATCGCAATATAATCAGACTGAATCCAATAAAATCATATTCAGTCAATGGCATTTTGCTAGCTTTGAGCTCAAGCATATTCCACACACATGTTTCTACTTCTAGTGCACTGGACATATTTTTGTGTGTGGATTACTTTTCCCTATTACCAGTGTCCTTCAACATCAGGTGAACCCCCTCAACTTCAGAGATACTTGTAATTTACAAGTTGTAAGTTAGTTAGTTAGTTAGTTAGTTAGTTAGTTAGTTAGTTAGTTAGTTAGTTAGTCAAGGACAAAAAGTCAAAATGTTAGTGCAGCTCACCGGTGTAGGGAATGAGTCCGCTACTTCGACATCAGTACAGAGGATGTTTAAAATGAGCGCTATTATCCGTTCGGCCATGCTAATCTCCATTCAGTGGAATAATTCCACTACTAGATTTACCTTATCTGGTGATTGACTTAAACCAGTGCATTATCCACTATGCTGTGACCACTCTCACACCACAATACAGATTAAAACTTAAGCAAATGAGAATTGAAGTGTTAATCACTGACATCTTAACATTAATCATCAGGATTGTAATATTAATTATCAAAATCTTGACATTATGTGCTGCGAACATGATATGTTATGTTAAGCATTGGGATTATAATGTTAGGATTATTTTAGGCAATGTGATAATGATGTCAATAATCAGTTTGTGTCATTAACTCTTTCGGCACCAGACAGCTGTTTTATTAACCCACTCTCTTCTAAGTATCAATTTAACTCCTGGCTCAGATAGTTGTTACTCAAACACCTTCCATCCTGGCAATTATTATGCTAGCTCCTTTTTACTTATACATTTACTAGTGTTTCTGGAAGAGTTCTTGGGAAGATAATGTGATGGTTTCTCCTATCCTTACACAATCACACAGGGGTCTTTTACTTCTGCTATTTCTGACTGACTGGACAAGTAAGTGCCCTATTCTGCTCAGCTGTAGAGTTATCCACTTATCCCAGTGGAATGAGAGAGATGATGTTGGATGGACTGGGAAGATGGCATGGAGCAATATTACGATAGATTTGTTTTTTGTGCTCGCTCGCTTTAACTCAAGCGTAGTCCATACACGCTACTTCTAGTAATGTTGGACTTAATTTTGCGTGTGGATTAGCTTTCCCTATTCACAGTGTCCCTCGCCATCAGGCGAACCCAGTCTGACTTCAGAGGTACTTGTAATTTATGTCCCCAAGTCAAGGACTATAGGTCAACATTTTAGTCCAACTGGTCGATGTAGAGATTGAACTCCTTACCTCAGCATCAACACACAGGATGTTTTAGAACATGCGTTCTTATCCATTCAGCCATGCTGACCTACTTACAATAGATTTAATTCCAAACACCAAGGACCAGGATCTGTGAAAAGCCTGAATGCCTATGCCAGTTGACAGGACACATGATGATGATGATGATGATGATGATGATGATGATGATGATGATGATGATGATGATGATGATGATGATGATGATGATGATGATGATGATGATGATTTGCTACACTAACTGCCTGGGACAGAGAGAATGTGGAAAAGTACATGACATATAGAGTAACAAATATATATATATATGATGCATTGCCTGGTTTAAAAACAGCTAAGTGTCAAGGTTATGCTGCTTAACATCACGGTCATGATATTAAATGGCTGGATGATGTGGTTGAGCGAATTTATCATGACCTTAATAATCTCCACGGACCGTTAACGTCTAACTTCAGCTGAGATGGTTAGGGGTCACAAGCAGATATTCATATAAATTAATCTCACTCTTTTTGTATGCTCCATATATCATCTAAAAATAGCCAACAAACGTGGTGAATTTATATTGCTTGCTATGCAGTTTTGTGTTTACTTGTCATTGTTCACTTAGTCGATTTCCCCATGTTTCTCTGATTTTGTTTCAGTTTCAATTTTTCTCTCATATTCTGTGTTTTTTAGCTCATGTTAGCTTTTGTAGGAGTTATCAATAATGTGAATAATGTGTCAGCTCTCTCTCTCTCTCTCTCTCTCTCTCTCTCTCTCTCTCTCTCTCTCTCTCTCTCTCTCTCTCTCTTATTCTCTTTCTCAGTATATCTCTCTTGGTCGTTCTTCTCTATGCCTATCTTACTTCTCTCTCTGTCTCTCTCTCTCTCTCTCCACCCACAAACAAGAGATCTTATAATTCACCCATCAAAACTAAGTAAAAGCATGTAACTACCAACCGATCTACTTGCCAATCAACCCAACTACACCTCTACCAAAACTGCTGTCTATGCATGCAGATATATATATATTTCATTCATTCAGTAGCATGTCCTTTACAGAACCTCGCTCCCTTAACAACCTTCCGGAAAACCTCTCAATCATTAGCAAGATGTCCCGCGCCCGATACTCCCATCTGGAGATCATACGCCACATCCTGCACCCATCTTCTCTTTGGCCTTCCTCTTCCTCTCTACCCAGGCATATACCCCTTCATTATTGTTGAGTACCGTTTGGTCGATATAAATATGATAAATATGGAGCTAACACCCTCTACACAACACGCATCATGGCATAACATGGAGTCCTTTAATCACTTTACTTACCTTCTTTTAAAATATACAAGCGTAGAGGACCCTTGTACAAGTATAGAGGACCTTGTACAATTGTAGAGGACCCTTGTATGAATGTAGAGGACCATTGCACAAGTATAGAATACCCTTGTATAAATATAGAGGACCCTTTTACGAATATAGAGGATCCTTGTAAAGTGTAGAGTACCCTTGTACGAATGTAGAGTACCCTTGTATGAATGTAGAGTACCCTTGTATGAATGTAGAGTACCCTTGTATGAATGTAGAGGACCCTTGTATGAATGTAGAGTACCCTTGTATGAATGTAGAGTACCCTTGTATGAATGTAGAGTACCCTTGTATGAATGTAGAGTACCCTTGTATGAATGTAGAGTACCCTTGTATGAATGTAGAGTACCCTTGTATGAATGTAGAGTACCCTTGTATGAATGTAGAGGACCCTTGTATGAATGTAGAGTACCCTTGTACATAAGTAGAGGCCCATTGTACAGATGTAGAGGACCCTTGTATGAATGTAGAGTACCCTTGTATGAATGTAGAGTACCCTTGTATGAATGTAGAGTACCCTTGTACATAAGTAGAGGCCCATTGTACAGATGTAGAGGACCCTTGTATGAATGTAGAGTACCCTTGTATGAATGTAGAGTACCCTTGTATGAATGTAGAGTACCCTTGTATGAATGTAGAGTACCCTTGTATGAATGTAGAGTACCCTTGTATGAATGTAGAGTACCCTTGTATGAATGTAGAGTACCCTTGTATGAATGTAGAGTACCCTTTGTACATAAGTAGAGGCCCATTGTACAGATGTAGAGGACCCTTGTATGAATGTAGAGGACCCTTGTATGAATGTAGAGTACCCTTGTATGAATGTAGAGTACCCTTGTATGAATGTAGAGTACCCTTGTATGAATGTAGAGTACCCTTGTATGAATGTAGAGTACCCTTGTATGAATGTAGAGTACCCTTGTATGAATGTAGAGTACCCTTGTATGAATGTAGAGTACCCTTGTATGAATGTAGAGTACCCTTGTACATAAGTAGAGGCCCATTGTGCAGATGTAGAGGACCCTTGTATGAATGTAGAGGACCCTTGTATGAATGTAGAGTACCCTTGTATGAATGTAGAGTACCCTTGTATGAATGTAGAGTACCCTTGTATGAATGTAGAGTACCCTTGTACATAAGTAGAGGCTCATTGTACAGATGTAGAGTACCCTTGTATGAATGTAGAGTACCCTTGTATGAATGTAGAGTACCCTTGTATGAATGTAGAGTACCCTTGTATGAATGTAGAGTACCCTTGTATGAATGTAGAGTACCCTTGTATGAATGTAGAGTACCCTTGTATGAATGTAGAGTACCCTTGTATGAATGTAGAGTACCCTTGTATGAATGTAGAGTACCCTTGTATGAATGTAGAGTACCCTTGTACATAAGTAGAGGCCCATTGTACAGATGTAGAGGACCCTTGTATGAATGTAGAGTACCCTTGTATGAATGTAGAGTACCCTTGTATGAATGTAGAGTACCCTTGTATGAATGTAGAGTACCCTTGTATGAATGTAGAGTACCCTTGTATGAATGTAGAGTACCCTTGTATGAATGTAGAGTACCCTTGTATGAATGTAGAGTACCCTTGTATGAACGTAGAGTACCCTTGTATGAATGTAGAGTACCCTTGTATGAATGTAGAGTACCCTTGTATGAATGTAGAGGACCCTTGTATGAATGTAGAGTACCCTTGTATGAATGTAGAGTACCCTTGTATGAATGTAGAGTACCCTTGTATGAATGTAGAGTACCCTTGTATGAATGTAGAGTACCCTTGTATGAATGTAGAGTACCCTTGTATGAATGTAGAGGACCCTTGTATGAATGTAGAGTACCCTTGTATGAATGTAGAGGACCCTTGTATGAATGTAGAGTACCCTTGTATGAATGTAGAGGACCCTTGTATGAATGTAGAGGACCCTTGTATGAATGTAGAATACCCTTGTATGAATGTAGAATACCCTTGTTTGAATGTAGAGTACCCTTGTATGAATGTAGAGTAATCTTGTATGAATGTAGAGTACCCTTGTATGAATGTAGAGGACCCTTGTATGAATGTAGAATACCCTTGTATGAATGTAGAGTACCCTTGTATGAATGTAGAGGATCCTTGTACAAATGTAGAGTACCCTTGTATGAATGTAGAGTACCCTTGTATGAATGTAGAGGACCCTTGTATGAATGTAGAATACCCTTGTATGAATGTAGAGTACCCTTGTATGAATGTAGAGGATCCATGTACAAATGTAGAGGACCCTTGTATGAATGTAGAGTACCCTTGTATGAATGTAGAGTACCCTTGTATGAATGTAGAGGACCCTTGTATGAATGTAGAGGACCCTTGTATGAATGTAGAGTACCCTTGTATGAATGTAGAGGACCCTTGTATGAATGTAGAGGACCCTTGTATGAATGTAGAGGACCCTTGTACAAATGTAGAGGACACTTGTATGAATGTAGAGGACCTTGTATGAATGTAGAGGATCCTTGTACAAATGTAGAGGACCCTTGTACAAATGTAGAGGACCCTTGTATGAATGTAGAGGATCCTTGTATGAATGTAGAGGATCCTTGTACAAATGTAGAGGACCCTTGTATGAATGTAGAGGACCCTTGTATGAATGTAGAGGATCCTTGTATGAATGTAGAGGATCCTTGTACAAATGTAGAGGACCCTTGTATGAATGTGGAGGATCCTTGTCAGAATTTATAGGACCCTTTTACAAATATAGAGGACCCTTGTATGATTGAAGAGGACCCTTGTACGAATGTAAAGAACCCTTGTACAAATGTAGAGAACCCTTGTACGAATGTAAAGAACCCTTGTACGAATGTAAAGAACCCTTGTATGAATGTAAAGAACCCTTGTACGAATGTAAAGAACCCTTGTACGAATGTAAAGAACCCTTGTACGAATGTAAAGAACCTGTACGAATGTAAAGAACCCTTGTACGAATGTAAAGAACCCTTGTACGAATGTAGAGGATCTTTGTATGAATGTAAAGGACCCTTGTGCATATGTAGAGGACCCTCGTACAAGTGTAGAGGACCCTCGTACAAGTGCAGAGGACCCTTGTACGAGTGTAGAGTACCATGTTAAAAGCCTTGAGGCGTACTGGGTTTATATTGTCAGCCCCGTGTTTTTATAGATCAATGAATGCTCCATGGCTGATGTAGACTATATCACTAAACAATAAGTCAATCAACAAATCAATAAGTCAATCAACGAATCAATAAGCCAATCAACATGACTTACTTCGACTGCAATGTAATCCTCCACGTTTTTCTTTGCTTTAGCCACTCTGGTATAGAAGATAGCGTGCTATATAGTCTGTTTACTTTTGTCTGACCCAATATAAAATTCCATATCTCAGTAACCAACTGAGGGAAAATAATGAGAGTCAGCATATAACCTTATCATTATGTCCAACCAACAAAATAAGATTGGAGATTGTAAAGCAGATTTCAAATATGTGGTATATAATTTACGGGTCAGAGATGAAGTGCACATTATTAAATGTGTTACGACTTCACATGGAAACAGTAGCGTTGAATAGTTAATTTTCTCGTGGGACATGGGATTGACCTTATGACAAGAGCCTCGCGTAGTGGAACGGGGCATTACCGTAAAACAAGTTTGTTAGCGAGAAATCACTAGTTTTTCACCAAAACATCAAAGAAATGTCGCCGCTTTCCATAATTTAAGTTGCTTTTGGACCTACCAAAGACATATTCCTTGGGTGGGGGTAAATATAAGACGGCAGGAAAAATTTCATAACGATGCAACAGACAGTTTTAAAAATAATTGATCGTGAATGAAGGCATTCATTTCTGGACAGACTATAGCTTGACTACACTTTGGTCCGGGTTTAATATCCGGCTGAGGATGGGTTTCTTCCGTCTGCGTGCCGTTCTGGGTCGACCTAGCCTCGTGAAACTGATACATTATTCTGGAACAAACGGCAGCGAAGCAAGGACTTGGTCATCCCATCCCAAAATGCCTTGACTTAGTATTTGTTAAATCATGTTCCCTCACGCCCTTACAATATCGCCTTTTGTTTTGAATTGACGGTTGATCCTCTCTCTCTCTGTGTCTCTCTCTGTCTCTCTCTCTCTGTTTTCATTTAATGAGTATATCTCCTCCCCGTTTTGATTTAATAGTGTCTCTCTCACTCTTTTTCCCAGTTTTGATTAACGAGTATCTCTAGTTTCCTGTTTTGAGTTAACTATTCTCTCCTCCTCTCGTGATTTCCCAATTACCCTGTGTGTGTGTTTTTTTTTTAAAGAAAATATTATGTAATTATTCTCTCTCCTCTCGTGATTTCCCGATTACTCTCTCTCTAACGTTTTGATTGAACGTATCTCTCTCTCTCTCTCTCTCTCTCTCTCTCTCTCTCTCTTGATTTAACTACTCCCTTTCTCCCTCGTAATTTCCCGATTATTGCCACGTACACAAGTATACTCTCTCTCTCTCTTTCTCGCTCTCTCTCCTGCAAACAACTGCCCTTCATATCATGTATAACTTTATTCTCCTCCACATCTCCTTCCAACTTCTACGCCCGCTCTATGTCTGGAATGTTCCGCACAAAGGTTACAATAACCTTAATTAAAGCATTATCAGTTGCGCTGCCACGTTAACAAATCACGCGCGCACGTGCGCATGCAGACGACTTCCGGCTGCTGGAGTTAATGAAATGCTACAGTTGCCTATAATCCCGTCCAGCATGAAGTAAACAAAATCTAAAAAAGCTGGCTTAACAGCCAACGGAAAAAAAGTCGACCAGACACATTTCCATAAAAACACCAAACGTTGGATAAATTATTCCACTAATTATGTATGACGCAACTAGCCATATGTTTATTGATATGGGGCCACGGTTGTATTGTCACCCAGCACTGACGTCACAGTACTCATGGCGTGCCCATATGTTCTCCGTCTCGCTAGAAGATGTTGAAGAGTGTCGTTAGAAGATGTTGAAGAGTGCCCTTAGAAGATGTTGAAGAGTGCGCTTAGAAGATGATGAAGAGTGCCCTTAGAAGATGTTGAAGAGTGTGGTTAGAAGAGAGGGGTGAGATAGATAGTGAGTGAGAGAGAGTGAGTGAGTGAGAGGGAGTGAGCGAGAGACAGGGTGAGATAGAGAGTGGGTGAGAGAGAGTGAGTGAGTGAGAGGGAGTGAGCGAGAGACAGGGTGAGATAGAGAGTGGGTGAGATAGAGAGTGAGAGAGAGAATGAGAGAGAGAATGAGAGAGTTGTGAGATAGAGTGACAGAGAGTGAGAATGGAGGAGTGCGACTGAGAGATACAGAGAGAGAGAGAGAGAGAGAGAGAGAGAGAGAGAGAGAGAGAGCGAGAGAGAGAGAGACAGACAGAGACAGAGACAGAGAAAGAAAGGATGAGAGAGAGTGAGAGAGAGTGAGGGAGGGGGAGAGAGTGAGGGAGACAGAGTGAGAGAGTGAGCGACAGACAGACAGACAGACAGGCAGACAGACAGAACGAACGAACGAACGAACGAACGAACGAACGGACTTTATTTTCAGAGGCTCACAAATTGGGCACGCAGGCCCGTCTTACATTCGGCCCGTCTAATCCACTCATCTTTTGTACATCAAGTAACTATTTATCATGTTACATTCACATAGCCAAAAAAAAAAAAAAACATTGTCAAATGGAAGTTGTGGAACATAAACAATGCATATTGCCATGTTATGGGACAGGCAGACAGCCAGACACACAAATACGCATATGCATCTGCGCATACATACTTACATCATTTATGCAAACTCTAACAGTTATGCACTCACTCTATAACACACTCTCTCGCATACACATATACTCACTGACAATCACAAAATCACTAACAAAATTTTACTTATACATACTCTCACATTCTCCAGAGATCAATAGGGACAGCCCTGCACGCACCACAGGGTTTTGCCTAAATTGTGCCTCACTCTTCGAAGGTGGGCGTAGGAACCTGCTATGAATCTGTGCATTAATGTGGTCCATCACACAGGACTTTCTAGTTATACTATTCTCACGTGATCTCAATGTGTATCCTATCCACCGCCTTTCCCTCACCTCTTGATCCGCTGGAATCGGTCTAGCTCCCTTCCTAAGCTCCACATGATCCTGCCATAACATAACACGTGTAGTAAACCTAGCAACTGCCTGAGACCCGAAAAAGTTAAGTAAAGAAACACAAACTGTTATCAACAAAAACAAACTGTCATCTACTGCCTGTAGTACCTTGCAGTGTAGTGCAGGGGGTCTTAAACCTGAGGAATTAGGGCAGCGAACTGTGCAGGTTAGGATTTTCTTTTTTTCCCCAACAGAAAAAAATTCCACACCTTATCAAGGATTCGAACCCGGGTCGCCCGAAGGAGAACCCCGCGTTCTTAACCATTATGTGCAGTAAACCTACCAACCGCCTGAGCCCCGAAAGAGTTAAGTCAAGAAAACACAAACGGCACAACTAAATAGCAGAGGTGACAAACATGCCAGGATTTTCAAACAGTGTTTTTCACACATATGAAATAAAATCCACGGCCAAAGTAGTTGCCGGTTCAATGATTTAATTACGAAAAGAGTAAAAATAAACAGCACCTGCTGTAGTTTAGCTGCAAATGTAAACAATATGTAAAGCCTTTGATCTCGTATATGTTTATCGTATAGCATATGTTGCACTTGTAATTACATACAAGCCTGCATACTACTGACATACCTCTCTGACATTTTACAAATGTCACACTATCCATATTTGGATTTTGAGGTGGACCATCGTGCGTTGGTTTCCATGCAATGGTGTCAGTGCCGGTTGTTCAGAATTCAATGGCAAAACTACTGAACGTAAACTTGCCAGGAATCACAAACAGCCAAAAAATGTTGGCGTTGACAGCTACGTCCTGTAAAGTATAAGCAACTTACTTAACACTATCCATATTCCACAGAGAATAAATCATGCAAATGATAACCAGATCCTCCTGTGTGAGACCTCACTTCAACAGACGGAATCATACACCTGTTTAGGTAGCAATGTAGACACGACTGGGTGAGACCTCACTTCAACAGACGGAATCATACACCTGTTTAGGTAGCAATGTAGACACAACTGGGTGAGACCTCATTTCAACAGACGGAATCATACACCTGTTTAGGTAGCAATGTAGACACGACTGGGTGAGGCCTCACTTCAACAGACGGAATCATACATCCTGTTTAGGTAGCAAGTAGACACGACTGGGTGAGACCTCATTTCAACAGACGGAATCATACCTCTGTTTAGGTAGCAGTGTAGACACGACTGGGTGAGACCTCACTACAACAGACAGATCATACACCTGTTTAGGTAGCAATGTAGACACGACTGGGCGAGACCTCACTTCAACAGACGGAACCATACACCTATTAGGTAGCAATGTAGACACGACTGGGTGAGACCTCCCTTCAACAGACGGAATCATACACTGTTTAGGTAGCAATGTAGACACGACTGGGTTGAGACCTCACTTCAACAGACGGAATCACATACCTGTTTAGGTAGCAGTGTAGACACGACTGGGTGAGACCTCATTTCAACAGACGGAATCATACCTCTGTTTAGGAAGCAGTGTAGACAAAGATGGGCGAGACCTCGCTTCAACATACGGAACCTTCACCTGTTTAGGTAGCAATGTAGACACGACTGGGTGAGACCTCACTTCAACAGACGGAATCATACACCTGTTAGGTAGCAATGTAGACACGACTGGGCGAGACCTCACTTCAACAGACGGAATCATACACCTGTTTAGGTAGCAATGTAGACACGACTGGGTGAGACCTCACTTCAACAGACGGAATCATACACCTGTTTAGGTAGCAATGTAGACACGAACTGGGCGAGACCTCACTTCAACAGACGGAACCATACCTTTATCTAGGTAGCAATGTAGACACGACTGGGCGAGACCTCACTTCAACAGACGGAACCATACCTTTATCTAGGCAGCAATGTAGACCAGGCTGGGGAGCATATATTGCATGTCCTGTGTGGGGTGTTCTGATCAACGCCAGGTGTATTTTCTAGGCCATATATTAACGTTCAGTAGTTTGCCATTTCTATCTTAACGAGAAGTCAACGTTAAAAGTCCAACTTAATGCCGGTGTAGGGGTTGAAGTGCCTATCCCTCATCAGCGCAGGGGAAGTTTAAGAGCCAGCGCTCTTGTCCTATCAACTACTTTGACCTCTGGGGGGAAACAAACAGAGATATCAAAATAAGTCTCGAGTCTAGAGCTTCCACTCTGACGTGGACAAGGCCTTAGGTTCGTGCCGGAATACGCTCAGCGATGTCAGTAGTGAGCTGTGCTCAATCTTTAAACAACTATAATAATAATAACAAAAACAACAACAACAACAAAAACAACAACAACAACAAAAACAACAACAACAACAAAGTGAGATAGATAGCATTGTTACTGGGATTCCGTGTAAAAACACAAAGTATGACCAAGAAGCTCCAGCTTTCGAGCTTCATCGATCAGGCCACCTCTGAAAAGATAAGCATTCCTTTGTGCTATATGTGTGTTGTTGTTTTATTTGTGTTGTCGCGTTGAAAACGACTTCCGTGAAGACTCTCTCTCTCTCTCTCTGTATGTGTGTGTGTGGGTGTGTATGTGTGTGAGTGTGCGCGTGCGTATGTGTGTGTTTTCCCCCAATCTGTCAAGCTTCTTAGTCAACTTTTGTGAAGGAAAAGAAGAAACAGGAGGAGGAGAAGCAGTAGAAGGAGGAGAGAATGAAGAGGACGAGAAGGAGGGGGGACAGAAGAAAGAGGAGGAGGAGGAAGAGAAGAAGCATGAGAAGAAGGAGGAGGAGAAGCAGGAGGATGGAGAAAAAGGAGGAGGACGATGCAGGAGGTGATGAGAAGACAAGAGGAGGGGGAGTAGGAGGAGAAGGATGAGGAGGAGAAGGAGGAGGAGGGAAGAAGATACTATTAAGCCGTTAGCGTCAGATCAAGAAGAAGTTTGTGGACACGTTCACACAGACTGGGCACTGAGCAGACCCGGGTCTATATCCGCTAGTCTGACAAACCATTGTTTGCTGGCCCACGCCACCGGAAGTCTAAAAACAGACGTCTGCATGTGATTTCCCCGTCCACCTAACCTCTGTTAACCCCGTCCACCTAACCTAAACTGACAGATAAGCGTTGAATAACGAGGCAGGGTGATTAAGGTCTTATGTATATCAGCGGAGGACGCTACGTGCTAACACAGAAATGTGACACGGTTTCTTATCTGGTGGTTCGGTATTATATCTTCTGCCGCGTGCGCCAAATGCCATATTCTATTGATCAGGACAAGATACTAATCACCGTCTTATGCCAATTTGGTAGCTGTGCGAATTTGTGTATTTGATAACTAAAAATAAATAATGGTGCTTGAGAGAGAGAGAGAGAGAGAGAGAGATGAAGAGAGAGAGAGAGAGAGAGAGAGGGGGGGGTGGGGGGGGGAGGGAGGGAGGGAGAGGAAATGGGAGAGAGAATGGAGAGAGAGGCGGAGGAGGAGAAAGAGAGAGAGGTAGTTCGCTCGGTGGGTGACAACCATAATATACTCTATGGATAGTCAGGATCCTAAATGGTTTTCTAGCTGATTATAGGGCTTAACACTTACTGTTTGTATACCCTAGTAGCCACATCCCGGGCAACAATGTTGCTTGATTGGCAAAACTACATGAAAGGACTCAGGAGAAATCACGAGAAAGGGAATGGGTATCCCCTGTACACAAATGTCGAGATGGCCAGCGGCGGTGCGGGCGAGCGAGCGAGCGAGCGAAAGAGAGAGAGAGGGGGGAGAGGGAGAGGGAGGGAGAGAGAGAGAGAGGAGAGAGAGAGAGAGAGAGAGAGAGGAGATGAGAGAGAGAGAGAGAGAGAGAGAGAGAGAGATATATTAGCTCTTTCAGTGGCAGAATATTTCGCAGCAGATGCCGACATGTAGTAATAGTTCAAAATGTGACCTTGCATGAATATCACGAACATAGAAAACAATGGTTACATCAATGAAAAAGATAACACCGCAATGTTGTGTCAACATGCCTGAATGATAAGAACGTTAATTCATAAACATACGGCGTGCTGATGCCGAGTTAGCGGCTTCAACCCCTGCACCGGTCAGTTAGACTAAAATGTAGACCTCTCGTCCTTGGCTTGGGGTGTAACTTATAAGTACCTCTGAAATCGGAGTGGGTTCGCCTAGCGGCGAGGGACACTGGTTATAGGGAAAGCTAATCAACACGCATAAATCACTCCAGTGCACTAGAAGTAGTAGCACGGTTATGGACTACGCTTGAGTTCAAAGCGAGAGAACGGGAAAAAACGTAATGCGGTATAACAATAGGAGAAATATTGCGCAACCGAATTAATCCCTTCAAATCCCTATTGGCAATTAAGACATCTGCTGACAAATGCGCGACAGAGATTAAAAGCATAATATGCCAAGGAAAAAACTGCATTTCAGAAAATGAAAAGTAATTTAAGCAATACGTCATTACCATTTCATGTTGGAAATAGAGTACTGATATTTATATAGAACCAGTTCTGTTGTATACCTTTACATTATGGAAAGCGAATCAACAAATCAAAAAGCGCCTGGAGTCAACAGATATGTTTTTTGTTTTAGTTTTATGCGCTTTGTACTCAAGAATAGTCTACATACAGTACTTCTAGTATTGCTGGACTGAATTGTGCGCATGGGTTAGCTTTCCCTATTAACAGTGTCCCTCGCCATCAGGCGAACCCACTCCGACTTCAGAAGTACTTATAATTTACGTCCCCAAGTCAAGGACGATAGGTCAACATTTTAGTTTAACTGTCCGGTGTAGGGGTTGAACCCCTTACCTCGGCATCAGCACACCGAAAGTTTAAGAACACGTGTTCTTATCCATTCGGCCATGCTGACATCCCAACAGATATGTGATTTCATAACAAAATTTAAAAAAGGAAAAAGGCCCCTGCACGCACCACGGGGTTTTTGCCTAAATTGTGCCTCACTCTTCGAAGGTGGGCGTGAACCTGCTATGAATCTGTGCATAATGTGGTCCATCACACAGGACTTTCTAGTTATACTATTCTCACGTGATCTCAATGTGTATCCTATCCACCGCCTTCCCTCACCTCTTGATCCGCTGGAATCGGTCTAGCTCCCTTCCTAAGCTCCACATGATCCTGCCATAACATAACACGGTAGTAAACCTAGCAACTGCCTGAGACCCGAAAAAGTTAAGTAAAGAAACACAAACTGTCAACAACAACAAACAGCTGTCATCTACTGCCTGTAGTACCTTGCAGTGTAGTGCAGGGGGTCTTAAACCTGAGGAATTAGGGCAGCGAACTGTGCAGGTTAGGATTTTCTTTTTTTCCCCACTACAGAAAAAAATTCCACACCTTATCAAGGATTCGAACCCGGGTTGCCCGAAGGAGAACTCCGCGTTCTTAACCATTATGTGCAGTAAACCTACCAACCGCCTGAGCCCCGAAAGAGTTAAGTCAAGAAAACACAAACGGCACAACTAAATAGCAGAGGTGACAAACATGCCAGGATTTTCAAACAGTGTTTTTCACATATGAAATGAAATCAACGGCCAAAGTAGTTGCCGGCTTAATGATTTAATTACGAAAAGAGTAAAAATAAACAGCACCTGCTGTAGTTTAGCTGCATATATAAACAATATGTAAAGCCTTTGATCTCGTATATGTTTATCGTATAGCATATGTTGCACTTGTAATCACATACAAGCCTGCATACTACTGACATACCTCTCTGACATTTTACAAATGTCACACTATCCATATTTGGATTTGGAGGTGAAGCGTCTTGCGTTGGTTTCCATGCAATGGTGTCAGTGCCGGTTGTTCAGAATTCAATGGCAAACTACTGAACGTAAACTTGCCCAGGAATCACAAACAGCCAAAAAATTATGGCTTTGACAGCTACGTCCTGTAAAGTATAAGCAACTAACTTAACACTATCCATATTCCACAGAGAATAAATCATGCAAATGATAACCAGATCCTCCTGTGTGAGACCTCACTTCAACAGACGGAATCATACACCTGTTTAGGTAGCAATGTAGACACGACTGGGTGAGACCTCACTTCAACAGACGGAATCATACACCTGTTTAGGTAGCAATGTAGACACAACTGGGTGAGACCTCACTTCAACAGACGGAATCATACACCTGTTTAGGTAGCAATGTAGACACGACTGGGTGAGGCCTCACTTCAACAGACGGAATCATACATCTGTTTAGGTAGCAAGTAGACACGACTGGGTGAGACCTCATTTCAACAGACGGAATCATACCTCTGTTTAGGTAGCAGTGTAGACACGACTGGGTGAGACCTCACTACAACAGACAGATCATACACCTGTTTAGGTAGCAATGTAGACACGACTGGGCGAGACCTCACTTCAACAGACGGAACCATACACCTATTTAGGTAGCAATGTAGACACGACTGGGTGAGACCTCCCTTCAACAGACGGAATCATACACCTGTTTAGGTAGCAATGTAGACACGACTGGGTGAGACCTCACTTCAACAGACGGAATCACATACCTGTTTAGGTAGCAGTGTAGACACGACTGGGTGAGACCTCATTTCAACAGACGGAATCATACCTCTGTTTAGGAAGCAGTGTAGACAAAGATGAGCGAGACCTCACTACAACAGACAGATCATACACCTGTTTAGGTAGCAATATAGACACGACTGGGTGAGACCTCACTTCAACAGACGGAATCATACACCTGTTTAGGTAGCAATGTAGACACGACTGGCGAGACCTCACTTCAACAGACGGAATCATACACCTGTTTAGGTAGCAATGTAGACACGACTGGGTGAGACCTCACTTCAACAGACGGAATCATACACCTGTTTAGGTAGCAATGTAGACACGACTGGGCGAGACCTCACTTCAACAGACGGAACCATACCTTTATCTAGGTAGCAATGTAGACACGACTGGGCGAGACCTCACTTCAACAGACGGAACCATACCTTTATCTAGGCAGCAATGTAGACCAGGCTGGGGAGCATATATTGCATGTCCTGTGTGGGGTGTTCTGATCAAAGCCAGGTGTATTTCTAGGCCATATATTAACGTTCAGTAGTTTGCCATTTCTATCTTAACGAGAAGTCAACGTTAAAAGTCCAACTTAATGCCGGTGTAGGGGTTGAAGTGCCTATCCCTCATCAGCGCAGGGGAAGTTTAAGAGCCAGCGCTCTTGTCCTATCAACTACTTTGACCTCTGGGGGAAACAAACAGAGATATCAAAATAAGTCTCGAGTCTAGAGCTTCCACTCTGACGTGGACAAGGCCTTAGGTTCGTGCCGGAATACGCTCAGCGATGTCAGTAGTGAGCTGTGCTCAATCTTTAAACAACTATAATAATAATAACAAAAACAACAACAAAAACAACAACAACAACAAAAACAACAACAACAACAAAGTGAGATAGATAGCATTGTTACTGGATTCCGTGTAAAAACACAAAGTATGACCAAGAAGCTCCAGCTTTCGAGCTTCATCGATCAGGCCACCTCTGAAAAGATAAGCATTCCTTTGTGCTATATGTGTGTTGTTGTTTTATTTGTGTTGTCGCGTTGAAAACGACTTCCGTGAAGACTCTCTCTCTCTCTCTCTCTCTCTCTCTCTCTCTGTCTCTCTGTCTGTATGTGTGTGTGGGTGTGTATGTGTGTGAGTGTGCGCGTGCGTATGTGTGTGTTTTTCCCCAATATGTCAAGCTTCTTAGGCAACTTTTGAGAAGGAAAAGAAGAAACAGGAAGAGGAGGAGAAGCAGTAGAAGGAGGAGAAGATGAAGAGGACGAGAAGGAGGGGGGAAGAAGAAAGAGGAGGAGGAGGAAGAGAAGAAGCATGAGAAGAAGGAGGAGGAGAAGCAGGAGGAGGAGAAAAAGGAGGAGGGGGAGGAAGATGAAGGAGGTGATGAGAAGAAAAGAGGAGGGGGAGTAGGAGGAGAAGGATGAGGAGGAGAAGGAGGAGGAGGGAAGAAGATACTATTAAGCCGTTAGCGTCAGATCAAGAAGAAGTTTGTGGACACGTTCACACAGACTGGGCACTGAGCAGACCCGGGTCTATATCCGCTAGTCTGACAAACCATTGTTTGCTGGCCCACGCCACCGGAAGTCTAAAAACAGACGTCTGCATGTGATTTCCCCGTCCACCTAACCTCTGTTAACCCCGTCCACCTAACCTAAACTGACAGATAAGCGTTGAATAACGAGGCAGGGTGATTAAGGTCTTATGTATATCAGCGGAGGACGCTACGTGCTAACTCAGAAATGTGACACGGTTTCTTATCTGGTGGTTCGGTATTATATCTTCTGCCGCGTGCGCCAAATGCCATATTCTATTGATCAGGACAAGATACTAATCACCGTCTTATGCCAATTTGGTAGCTGTGCGAATTTGTGTATTTGATAACTAAAATAAATAATGGTGCTTGAGAGAGAGAGAGAGAGAGAGAGAGAGAGAGAGAGAGAGAGAGAGAGAGAGGGGGGGGGGGGGGGGGAGGGAGGGAGGGAGAGGAAATGGGAGAGAGAATGGAGAGAGAGGCGGAGGAGGAGAAAGAGAGAGAGGTAGTTCGCTTCGGTGGGTGACAACCATAATATACTCTATGGATAGTCAGGATCCTAAATGGTTTTCTAGCTGATATAGGGCTTAACACTTACTGTTTGTATACCCTAGTAGCCACATCCCGGGCAACAATGTTGCTTGATTGGCAAAACTACATGAAAGGACTCAGGAGAAATCACGAGAAAGGGAATGTGTATCCCCTGTACACAAATGTCGAGATGGCCAGCGGCCGGGCGGGCGAGCGAGCGAGCGAGCGAAAGAGAGAGAGAGGGGGGAGAGGGAGAGGGAGGGAGAGAGAGAGAGAGGAGAGAGAGAGAGAGAGAGAGAGAGAGAGAGAGAGAGAGAGAGAGAGAGAGAGAGAGAGATTATATTAGCTCTTTCAGTGGCAGAATATTTCGCAGCAGATGCCGACATGTAGTAATAGTTCAAAATGTGACCTTGCATGAATATCACGAACATAGAAACAATGGTTACATCAATGAAAAAGATAACACCGCAATGTTGTGTCAACATGCCTGAATGGATAAGAACGTTAATTCATAAACATACGGCGTGCTGATGCCGAGTTAGCGGCTTCAACCCCTGCACCGGTCAGTTAGACTAAAATGTAGACCTCTCGTCCTTGGCTTGGGGTGTAACTTATAAGTACCTCTGAAATCGGAGTGGGTTCGCCTAACGGCGAGGGACACCGGTTATAGGGAAAGCTAATCAACACGCATAAATCACTCCAGTGCACTAGAAGTAGTTGCACGGTTATGACTACGCTTGAGTTCAAAGCGAGAGAACGGGAAAAAACGTAATGCGGTATAACAATAGGAGAAATATTGCGCAACCGAATTAATCCCTTCAAATCCCTATTGGCAATTAAGACATCTGCTGACAAATGCGCGACAGAGATTAAAAGCATAATATGCCAAGGAAAAAACTGCATTTCAGAAAATGAAAAATAACTTAAGCAATACGTCATTACCATTTCATGTTGGAAAGAGAGTACTGATATTTATATAGAAACCAGTTCTGTTGTATACCTTTACATTATGGAAGCGAATCAACAAATCAAAAAGCGCCCTGGAGTCAACAGATATGTTTTTTGTTTTAGTTTTATGCGCTTTGTACTCAAGAATAGTCTACATACAGTACTTCTAGTATGCTGGACTGAATTGTGCGCATGGGGTTAGCTTTCCCTATTAACAGTGTCCGCTCGCCATCAGGCGAACCCACTCCGACTCAGAAGTATACTTATAATTTACGTCCCCAAGTCAAGGACGATAGGTCAACATTTTAGTTTAAACTGTCCGGTGTTAGGGTTGAACCCTTACCTCGGCGATCAGCACACCGAAGTTTAAGAACACGTGTTCTTATCCATTCGGCCATGCTGACATCCCAACAGATATGTGATTTCATAACAGTAAATTGCGAATATTGCCAGAGTAACTAACATCGAGTGCATGGAAAAGGCTCAAGAAAGTAGAAAAGTATACACAAAAATAATGAGATAAACAGCGATGTTTGGTCACGTAATGAGAACAGAAGCTTTGGAAAACATAGTGACTACCGGAGAAATCATAGGTAGAACGGGCAGGGACAGACAGAGATAAATGATGCTGGATGGACTGGGACTGTGACGTGGAGGATAAACATCAATAAAGTTGATCCAGAAAATCAAGAACCGAGATTTTTGGAGATGACTGAACGTCTACACCAGTTAGCGGGACACGAGATGATAATGATGACATGCTCGGGAAGATGCAGCGACGTGTACATTGCAAACATATTGTCTAATGTTTAAGTGGAGCCACTTTATTTGGGGTCCACAGGGCCCAATTGCCATCGGGTAAGCTGAGACCCTGGCGGTCCGACACTTCGTACACCTTCTATCAACAGTTGCAAGTTACAAGAACTAGCCAGATTTCTTTAGTACGCTTAGACCACATGAAACATACATAATTTAATGCAAGCGTAGCTGGGTATACACAGAACATGCATATATCGATTTGTATATATTCATAAACTTATCATCCAGTGCCTCGCCGGCTGCGTGGGCGATCATGCTTCTGCACAAATTACGATCTCCGACGGCATGGATCAATTCGTGTGTTGACTCCCTTCCATGGCATTCAGAAACTAACCTCGAATAAACAATGTAGTTCAGAGCTGAGGTTTTCTTCAATATTTACACTGTATGAACCTGTAACTTGAAAGCTGTTAAAAGCTAGACATTTAGTATCAATAAACACTAAACGAAAAGCGTGGCTGGAAACATAGACGCTCACCCATACGCGGTTTCTCAGCAACCTGGTGAGTATGCTAAGGAAGATAGATAAGGGATGGGATAGGAGGCAATGGCTTGAATCTCAGGAGGTCGAGACTGACTACCATCTGTTTCATTTTTGTGCCAGGAAATGCGAGTCTAAGAGGAAACGAACGAGTAGATAAGATTGACAGCTAGGCAAATGTGGGGAGCGAACCTGCCTGACAATCTGAACGCCCTCAAGGAGGCAGGACGAGATGGATGTAATACTGCAACTTTGACCAGACTGCAAGCACATCAAGTTAAAGGGGTCTAATTAGACAGCACAACGCGGGAAACTAAAGAATAGTCAATCAAAATGGAACCGGTGTCGTCAGTCGCTATACTCTGAGGGAGATACTGAGGAGGGGTGGGGGGTGGGGTATGAGCACGTATGGATTATTAGTTCCATGTGCAGTGAAGATGATCTGTTGCCTAACTAAATACTAAAAGAAACCCCTTCTCTTTCTTCAGAGTCAGGTTATAGGCCATGTTATCTACAGCCCTGTTGCTAGAGTTGAGTCAAGAACCGACACATCAGCACCCGGAACATTCCCATACGTGCTCCATCCTCGTCAGTGAAGAGTCCCAATACTAATGGTACTAGTAGCAGTTTGATTATATGTCCGTTTGGCCCTTCCTCGGAGTTTTGAGTGTCGGCCAGATCCTGTGGTCACTCCCTGCCACACCATTCTCTCCAGGTAGTGATGATCTATCCGTTCTTCTGCACTATCACACAATTAAAAGATCCCCCACCACATTTGCCTTATCATGCAGAAATGCCCCACTAAAGGGTGCAGACGCAGCCAGTCTGTCCGCCTGCTCGTTTCCCACCACGTGTTGCCACCTGCTTCAGCTCTGCATGCTCATGCCCAGGGTTGCCAGATACGTGGGCACCAAAAGGAGGATATAATAAGACACAAACAAAAAGAGGACACAGGAGAGCATATTGAATCGTTCCAGATTAAACCCACAATCAGTACAATTTTATTACAATAGCTGCCAATAAGTGTACCTTACTCTTAATGAATCGACAAGAAACAATCATGTTAAAAAAATTAATATAAATTCAATGGAGGCCTTTTTCAAAATGCTAAAAAAAACATTATTTAGATAATCGATTGTACAATTATTACCTTATACTCTTTATTAATTACTCATAAAATATTTTTTTTTAAACAAACAGAAAATATAAGAAAAGCCGGACTTTTTAAAGGTTTTTAGCTTTGCTTGCCCGACGGAGAATATTAGGCTAAAAAGGAGGACATGTTCTCTTTTTGCCGGAAGTCAGGCAACCCTACTCATGCCACGCATGGCATCTGAAAGTGAGATATCGTTAAACTGTGCAGTCCTGAAAAACGTATGCTGGGTTCTGAACTTCAGGTCCATGCAGACATGCATCTGTAGGTGATAACTTTGAGACGGTATGCATGGCCAGTCTATATGGACCATTCCTTAAGCGACACAAAACCACTTAACGAGCCTGTGACATCGGCCACACTACAAACATACATGTCCATGCTGATGAAAACAAGCCAGTGTTCACTCCCAATGACGCAGACAGTTAACGACGGTTGACGATAGGACTTTTCCGCGTTAGCTCGTGAGCCAAGATACTAAACTCTAGCTTATGAATCGAGCTGTCAGTCAAAGCACACGTATACTACAGGTCTTCGAAAAGTACAACCACGATGCATGATTGATGTACTAGAGTCTAGTTTATGAATGTAGCCGCTGACTGAAATACTTATATATTGCAAATGTCTTAAACATTGATAAATACAATCGCGGAACGGTGAGACATTAACAGGTACGGTTAACATTATCACATACACATACAGTAACCAATAAATAAGTCGGTAAAGGACCCTTTTACACACGTAAAGTGCTAAGCCTACATTGTCACAGACCAACCGGCACGCGGTGGGCGATGTTAATTTAATCGATGTATCAACATCACGGCACACGGGTGTAACCCATAAGTGCTCCGTTCTCCTCCTAACTCAAACCTGAGTCTGGAGAAACTCAGCTCAGTTTTTGAACTCCGTAGCACCAGCGAGGATCCTGAAATACTTTGGGTAGATTTTAAACTCGAAATTTTCCCCGGGCAGCGCCGTTAGGCTACTCTTTTTCGATTTCCAACTGCCAAGGCATTTATTTTTTACGTGCGCTACAATACACACGAGCGTCCGATCTCACTACCCAGAGACCAAGGGAAATTTTATTACTAGAAGTCCACGTGAAATAAATCCCGGTCCTCACCGGGGCTTGAACCCGGGACCTCCAGCACTCGAGGCGGACACCATACCCCGATGACCACTCAGCGATGTTGTCGATAACACGCCAGCCGACTTTACTTCCCCATGCGTTTCTCTGTACCCATTTTAGGCTGGGTGGACTTGGGGGGGGGGGGGGGGGGGGGGGGGGGGTGTCCAGGTCATTTTAATAATCCGAATTCGCCTAGATGAATATCAAACTCATAACAAGTGGACCGGCGGGCTTTCGTCTAGCCACTACGCTACTTTTGTTTTCGCACATCCTTTACAGGACATCGCTGTCAACACCAACATTTTACCGCTGTCGTTGATTTCTTGGCAAGATTACGCTCAGTAGTTTGCCATTGCTTTCTGAGCGGCCGGCTCACTTATCCCGTAAGTTACCAACGCGGCGAGAACCGCTTCCAATTCTCGCGCGCAGCGTTACCCTGCGTGGATAAACAGGATTACGGAGAAAGTCGTTTAACTTCTTGGGCAGGGAGACCGGCACTACGCTACTGCAAGGCCTAAATAATGATTTATTAGTTACTGTCCCAAATCAAAAACTGTCATTTACTGTCGATAGAACCTTGCGGTGTAGAACAGGGGTCTTGAACCTGAAGTATTAGGGCCGCATGGCTAGTGCAGTCATTTTACCCAGAGAGAGAAAAAACCCACACCTTACTGAAGATTCGGGTCTCCCAAAGGCATTCTAGCTACTTGGCCAGCCGATCCTTTATAATTACTGTTAAAGGAAAATAGGGGTAGGGTGGAGGGCGGCGCCTTTAGATCGGTTTAATACGATAGTAAATTGCAAAACTCAAAAACCCATGCCTGAAAGGCAATATTCAAACCATTATAAAAACCAAAGAAAAACAATATGTTATGTAATTCTCTTCTGTGGATGTAGAAATTAATGTCCCGTGGGGAGCAGGTGTTGAGTGAGACTTACGGTATACTGATATGTTGTTGTTGTTGTTGTTTTTAATAACTGCACGCTAGTTGCTTAAAAGCCGGTGATGTGGCTTAGCGGCAGTGAACGCATTTCAAAATTCCCTGACATACCGAGTGGGGAATTCGAAATCAGCTGCACATGATTTGGAAGCAGGCCGTCTGGCGCTGATTTCGATGGTATGGGCGTTGGTCGTTGAGAAAGCAATAACAAACTACCTAACGTAAACACTGCCTAGTAAATTACACACATCCAAAAGATGTTGGGGTTGACTGAGACGTCCTTAAAGGACATGCACTGTTAGTTGCTGAATAACCTGGCGTCACGGGCTATTTTGGGGTTTCTGATGGGAGATGCCTTGAAGGGATTAGAATAAGAATTGCCACTGCAAAGGTAGCCTTTTGCAAGATGAAAAACATACTGACCAATAAAAAGATATCAATTGAAACGAGAAAAAGAGTGTTGAAGTGCTACATAGAACCTACACCTTTGTTACTTAGTTAGTTAGTTAGTCGCGGTTCTATCTTCACTGCAACGGGTCGTCCCCATATTGCTCCATTCCTGTGCCAGTGAATATCACACAAAATGCTCCTCACTGCCCTATGTGAACAATGGAATAGACAGGAGTATCGGCAAACCAACAGCCCGCACAGGTACACTGTGCATAATGCCGCCGCCAGAATGCCAACACAAATAGTTCATCGTCGATGGAAACGGCAGTCTTTTGTATGGATGTGAAGCGTGGACAATAAGCCGTCAATCTGAAGGGAAAAAAACATCTGATGGCTGTAGAAATGTGCTTTCTGATGAAAACGCAAAGAATACCATGGCCAGACAGAAAAAAACAATGAACAAGTCCTTCAAGAAACAAATGAAGATCGTAAACTAATTAGTCATTAGACGTAGACAGTCAAAGCTGTTTGGGCATGTTACGAGAAGAAGTGACTTGGAGAACTTGGTGACAACTGGCAAGATCGAAAGGAAGAGACCAAGGGGAAGACCAAGGAGTAAATACCTAGATAGCTTGGCCACGTGGCATAGTTGAGACAGGAACACAGAGCTGATCCACGACTCTGGTGATCGAGTGAGATGGCAGAACATGACCGCTCACGCTTATCGGCATGGCACATGATGGATGGATGGAGCATGATCCAGTTTCTGTGTGTCCGAACGACACACGAGGTGTCAAATAGTCAGTCTTTCACGCGAGTGTTTACTTATCCAGAGAAACCTCTAGTGCCTAGTCTTTGAGACGGTGCCTACCACAGTTATCATCATCATCATGGACCATGGCGATAAGCGTGTCGGTTATACTTCACCATCTGACACGATCACCGGAGTCTCGGACCAGGTCGGTGTTCTCGTCCTGATTGTGTCATATGGCCAAGTCATCCAGGTATTTATCTCCGTCTCCCCTTGCTCTTTTCCCCTCAAGCTCGCCCGTTGTCACTAAGTTTTCACGTTTATTTCTCGTCATAAAGTACCAACAGAATCTTGAAATCTGCGTCTAATTTCTTAAATCAATGTACGGTTTTCATGTGTCTTGAATGACTCTCTCATTCGTTTTTCTCAGCTTTGAACTCGAGCGTAGTCAAATACATGTCCCAATACTTCTAATGCACTGGGTTGATTTTTGCGTGTGGATTAGCTTTCCCTATTACATGTGTCCTTCGCTATCAAGCGAAACTACTCCGACTTCTGAGGTACTTGTAATTTACGTCCCCAAGTTAAGACCGAGAAGTCAACAGCTTAGTCCAACAGACCAATGTAGGGCATCATCACACCGAAAATTTAAGAGCGCGCGCTCTTATCTATTCTGCCACGCTGATCTCCTCTCGTCCGACTCTTTTTGTTTTGCACAGTACGTGGTTGTGCTGTGTCTATTTGCAGGAGAACTACAACATCTGCGACTTTCTGTCGATACATTTGGCTTTCCCCCGACATTTTCTGTCCGGGTTGGTTTTCCCGGAAAGTCGATTAGTTAAGTAATTTAATGGTATTAGTTTTTAAAAAGTTAGTTTTATATCCTTAAGGACGTCTCAGTCAACCCCGGAATGATTGACTGTGATTTATTAGCAAGTATACGTTCGGTAGTTTGCCATTGATTTTTGAATGACTGGCACCCATACCATTGTATGCAAACTAACGCAAGGCGGTCTGTTGCCAAATCGTGCGCAGACCTGTTACGAACGCGGTATGCGGAATTGCGAATTACGTTGGTAACCCCTTCGCCACATCACCGGTTTAGTGGTATTAGGTGCCCTTTAACTGGACTACATCTGCACGATTGAGGGCGTGGGTGGCGTGCATTTTACAAAATAAGAGAATAACGGTATAACTCGAACCCCAACCATGGTGTAGTTAAACTGATATTTAGCCTTCTCAAATAATGGCCAAACACTACTCCATTCATCGATCATATGCCATGCCGGTAAGCGTGGGCGGTCATGATTCGCAATTTCACTCGACCACCAGAGTCGTGGATCAGCTCAGTGTTTCTATCTCGACCATGCCACGAGGCCAAGCCATCCAGGTTTTTACTTCTCGGTCTTCCCCTTGGTCTGTTCCCTTCGATCTTGCCAGTTGTCACTAAGTTCTCCAATCCATTTCTTCTCAAAACATGTTCAAAACATTATGACCGTCAACATCTAAGCTCTCTAACCAATTTACGATTTTCATTTGCTTTCTTGTAGTACTGTACTTGGTCATTGGTTTTTCTGTCTGCCTATGTTATTCTTTGCATTCTCCTCAAAAACCACATTTCCACGGCCATAAGATGTTTCTCAGCCTGACTGCTCATTGTCCAAGCTTCACATCCATATAGCACCCATCAATACATTAAAAACCCTTTGGTATTTGGCATTCAGGCATAGCGGGCCAAATGTTGTCTAAGCTAAATTTCAAAATTAGAAAAGCAGACCCAGAAAAGAATATGTGATAACATTACACACCAATTCTTCTTCGATTGTCTTTTATCTCCCCATGAAGCATTCGCCTTTAACCAGCTTACTCACAGCTTCCTATCTTTGGTTATCTCCCCTCCGTGTCCTCCCCCACATAATTCATCGCTGTCTCTAATTCACTTCTTCGTGTGTGTTTAGATGTATCTACTTCCTTTGCCCTGCGGGTTTCAGGGGAAGCACTTTTCTGGTTATACTATTACCAGATTTTCCCGACGTGTGTCATATCCAACAAAATATGTGCGCCCATGGCTAAAATTGTGTGGGCCAGCTTAGCGAGGACATCACCTTTAATTGGGGAGATGGCACTTGATTAAGCTATCGATTATCAACTTTTGGCACAATAGTGCGTGCACGTGCGCGCGCGCACACAAACACGCACGCACAAGAGAGAATGGAGAGAGCATGAGAGTGTGAGACAGAGACAGACAGAAATAGAGAGACAGAGAGAAAGGGAGAGAGAGACACACAGAGACAGAGAGGTTATCTTGACATGTCAAACCAAGGTTAGCGAGGAGCCTTACAAAGACCCGAATTCTAGACCTCTGCAGCAGAGTGTAGGATCCAGTGCCTTGCCGACTGACCTGGGCGATCATGGCTCTCCACAAATTGCGATCTCCGACGGCATGGGTCAATGCGTGTGTTAACTCTCTTCCGTGCCATGACACAAGACTGTCAAGATAGTGATAGTGTTTTTCCCCCAAGAGGATCGACTTCATTACGCCGGTTCCCCCTTTCTCAACCCCCGGATATGAACCGGTCTCTTTCAGCACAGCGTCCTGCCAAAACAATCGCATAAAGCATGAACTCCGTAGCTCCAGCGACGACCCCCATGGGGCTGAGAGAAAATTGCACTCGTTAACCAACGACGTGACCGGGAATTGAACCGACAACCTTCAGAGCGCGAGATGGGAGACATAATTACTTCGCCACGTCATCCCATATGGCACGATCTCTTTCCACAGGACAGCCTGTCGAAAACATCACACAAAGCTCCAGCGACAACCTCCAGGAGTCTCCGAGACAACTTTTATAAAGCCACTTTGTGTCTATTTCTCACTGTTATTCCCAGTCCTGACACGGGCAGTATATTGCTGGTAGCAAGGTAGTGATGTACATTGCTCTGTTTTGTTAGTACTGGCACATGTTTGTTCTGCAGTAGTTAGCACTAACTCTAGCTTGCATTGTTGCACATGTGTTGTATTTGTGTGAACAAACAAACTAGCAAGAGATTGGGGGGGGGGGGGGGGGGGGGCAGGGCAGTTGTGATTTCTGAGACGAATGCTGACAATACCTTGGATGGCAAAAGTAGTTAACGATTGCCTTAAAGAGGCTGCTAAAAGTAGAACATTCTTTAATTATTTTTTTTTAAATTTTATCCCGATGCAGGAACCTACAAAAAGTTTGTGGTGTGGTAAGGGCATCACACTTTGTGAGCCTGAATGCACGGAGAAATAGGGAACCAGTCTTTCCCTCACTTAGTGAGACGACGAACGTTCCGTCAAACCCTCGCTCAAAGTTACCATTACTATTGGGATTCTTCACTGGCTGTTACGGATGAGAACGGAGCACGTATGGCAATGCTCCTAGTACTGTAATGTCGGTTCTTGACTCAAATCAAATCAACATCTAGTTTTCGTGGTTGCATGCTTGCTTGTAAATCATCTGATGCAGATGTCAGCTTCTATAGCTGGTTGGTCCACTACGAATCCTCCCAAAGACTGGGATTTAAGTCTCAAGTCCAATGCAGGTCGCCTAAGCTGGGAAATAGGCTAACACATGCGGGAGTGAGGTCGATGTAGAGACCTGTTCTCCCGACCCGGTACCACAGTACCATCTCCGTGAGGCCTGCATTGTAGAGCTCTCCCTCCCCTCTCCAAGCTGATAAAACTGCGGGGTGTGCAATACAGGTACTGGAATGTTACATCTGCAGAGAAACGTTTTAGTTACCATAAAACATTTCACACAACTTAAAGTCTTAAATAAGGATACTTCTGGCATGTTTCTCCTTGACCGGCGTTTCTTGGCTGTTGATAGCTTTGTTCAAAGCGATTGTCTGAAATGAGAAAATGTGTAACGGTGAGCGAAACAAATGCCACAGACACAAGTTATGTGATTACAAATTAAAAAAAAAAAAAACAATTATGAGGCTTACAATCGTGTTATTAAGTTAGGAGAAATTGAGAATGTGATGTAGATAGACACTAACAACGATTTATATGCTGCACAAACAATATAAAAATCAGCATCATCATGTCCCATGCCGATAAGCGTATGCGGTCGTTTCGTAATCTTACACGATCATAAGAGTCGTGGATCAGCTCTGTGTGTTTGTCTCGACCATGGCTTATAGTCAAGCCCTCCAGATATTTGCTTCTCTGCCTTCCCCTTGTTCTTTTCCCCTCAGTCTTGCCAGTTGTCATCAAGTTCTCTAGTTTATTTCTTCTCATAATGTGCCCCAAAACTATGTGATTGTCTACGTCTAATTTTTCTAATCAGTTTACGGTTTTCATTTGCAAATTATGCCTAGTGATAGATGTGGAGTTTCTCAATTTCCGTACAGTTCGTGGGTGTAATCGTTTTTGTTGTCATCATGTTTCTGTATGATTGTGTGTGCACGCGAGGGCGCGCGGGAGTGTGGTGGTACTTTTAAACTTATTCGCAGTTTTTTTTTTTTTGGTGGTCACCAGTGTAATGATTCTATCAGTTTCATCATTTCCCCATCCTATCACGCTGTGGAACGCTAGTGTGTGTAATATATTAGCACCGTTAACGTTTCGGAGGTTTGTAAAGAACAGTGATGGAAAGCACGGTTTGTGGCAGAAGAGGCTGGGATCTACTAGCACGAAGACGGACATGGGACACTGTAAACACTTTCGACGAAAATGCTTCAGACAAGCGAAATAGCAAAGCATCAAACATACGAGGGTAAGTTAATAAGTAAGAAACAAATGGTTGTAGAAAAATAACTAAATATGATAACAACTTGAAACCAGTTTATTTGTATACATACATTGTCCTTTTATTTCTCAACATATATTCCACTAACATTGATGTACTTATCCCATAGTTTTATGAGTTCTCCCAAACCGACTGCATAGAACTGCATGCTCTGTTTTCTAAATCACGTTTTCACTTCACATTCAACTTCGGCGTCATTCGCGAAATGTCTCCCGCCAAGGTGGGTTTTCAGTGGACTTAGCCCCTAGCGATTTCCAGTAAAGCGGTGCATAGTTGGGTAGAAAAAGTTACGAAGGCGAGTCAATAAGTAAGAGTTGTGGTTCTGTGGGATAGCAGGTAAATGAAGACAGGGCACGCAGATCTATGCTGTCGGTTTGGGAGAACTGATAAAACTATGGGATAAGTGCATCAATATTGGTGGAAATTATGTTGAGAAATAAAGGGACAATATATGTATACAAATAAACTGGTTTCAAGTTGTTATCATATTTATTATTTTTCTACAACCATTTGTGACTTACTTATTAACTTACTCCCGTACTATCGGTGGGCCGTGATGAGAGCGACGCTCTGCAGAGGACACACCATATGATGATGATGAAGCATAAGTACAGATCTGTTTTTACTCCAACAGCTCCTTCTAATAGTGTCCTGAGAATATCATCATCATCATCGTCATCATCATCATCACCATCATCATCATCCAGTGCCTTGCAGCTAGCTTGGGCAATCATGCCTCTCCACAAAGTGCGATCTCGACGGGCATGGGTCAATTCGTGTGTTGACTCTCTTCCGTGCCATGACACAAGATGTCAAGAATTTTCACCCGCTGTCTTCCTCTGTCTCTCTTTCCGCAAATATTTCCGGTTGTCACGGCATGTTCCAGTTTGTGTCTTCTCATAACGTGACCAAAACACGATAACTGTCTCTTTCTGATCTTTGTGGTAAGTTGTCTTTGCGATTTAGCTTCCCTCAAAATATCCAGATTGCTCATTTCGGCTGTCCAATTAATTTTCTGCATTCTTCTTAAAAACCACATCTACAAGGCTTCCGAGGATTTTTTCGCATGTTTACTAATTGTCTAGGATTCGCAGCTGTATGTTAAAATTGGTTCTATGTAACATGCAAGAACTCTTTCTAACTTTCAAGGACAATGACTTATTGCAAAAAACGTTCTTCAAGCGATAGAATGTAGTTTTTGCTTGTCCTATTCTATTCTTCATCTCACTGATGCATCTTCCATCTGATGTTATCCATGTGTCTAGATATCTGAATTTCTGCACGTGCCCCAAAATAACGTCATTTACTTTAATTGCACATTTAGGCACAAGCTGTTTCTTTGATATCACCATGACTTCGCCTGAGAATGTAAACAGCGTTAAATATAAGTACTGGATAATTTTCTGGCAAGTGTTTGATCACAAACTTGTCTAGGATTTGAACTGGCCATCCATCACCAAGATGCCGTGGTCTAGAAGGTTGAAGGTCTAACTGTTCACTTCTCATTGGCAGCATGTCACAGGATTGTCTCTATCTTCAAACAGATGATGACGTAAAATGGCACCGTGTCTGCTAGTAAGCTGAGCCAAAAATATGTGCGCCGATGGCTAAAATTGTGTGCGCCAGCTTAGCGAGGACATTAATCCTTATTGGGGAGATGGCACATGATTAAGCTATCGATTGTCAACTTTTGGCATAACAGCGCGCGCGCACGCACACACACACACACACACACACACCATAGAGAGAGAATGGAGAGAGCTTGAGAGTGTGAGACAGAAACAGATAAACAGAGAGAGAGACAGAGAGAAAGGGAGAGAGAGACACAGAGAGACAGGGTGAGAAGTTATCCTGACAAGTCAAACCAAGGTTAGCGAGGAGCCTTACAAAGACTCGAATTCTAGACCTCTGCAGCAGAGTGTACGAGCACTACTGTCCATTCCAAGAAACACCCTCATAAACTGCGTATTCCTCAACTTCAACTCATCGGACTTATGAGTTAAACACCAGTCTTCCAGAGGAACAAACAACGACAAGAATACATCTCAAACCAACAAACAAACAGGATACAAACATGACCAAACAAATGAAAGAAACACCTCTGCCCTGACACACACACCAGTAATGTATAAGCGCTTTAGATTGCTCATTCAAGCAGTCAGTTGAGTGACTTCACAGCTACTACAGACAAGGAAAGCTGTTTACGATCATATCAACAAGGGCCGAAACACAATACTTTGGAGATAGAAATGGCATTCTGTCCTTCAACCGTCCCCCATTTCTTAAAAATCGTTATGTTATCCAGGCAGGGGCGTGACTGGGCTTGACGTCGCCATGAGTGGTAACTAGCCGTGCTGCCCCCTTGAAGAGACATCTCTGACTAACGGCGTGAGACTCTTCTATATATTCTCTCTCTCTCTCTCTCTCTCTCTCTCCTCTCTCTCTCTCTCTCTTCTCTCTCTCTTCCCTGTGTGTGTGGGTGTTGTTGTAATAAGTGGCACCTTTTCCGTCTTTGCAAAAGAGCTAGAATTCCAAAGCAAAAATGCCTGGGCCTTAAAACAAAGAAAATTACCTCAATATTTATAGAGAGAGAGAGAGAAAGAGAGAGAGAGAGAGAGAGAGAGAGAAAGAAAGAAAGGGGAAGAGAGAAGAGTGTGTGTGTGTGTGTGTTTTTTTTTTTTTTGTAGGTAAAATAGGCAACACTAATACTTAATCCTCTTCTCCTTTGTCTACTTTCTACTAACTACTACTACGACTATTATACTATTCTTCTTCTTCGTCTTCTTCTTCTTCTTCTTCTTCTTCTTCTTATTATTATTATTATTATTATTATTATTATTATTATTATTATATTCAGCCTTTCATCACCAATTTGGATGGACCCTCGACCAACCCAAGACAAGCCCATTGTTGATCTTCTTCTTCTTCAGCATTCCGAGCCATTGAGGTTCTTTGCTGCAGATACAAGCCGTCTCCATTCGTCTCTCTGGTTGACCTTCTCTTGCCAGTCGCTGATTCCAAGTGCTTGTAGTCTGTATGTATATTATCTATCCCACCGTCTTCTTGGTCTAACTCGGGGTCTACGGTCATTTATTTCCTGAGTGTAAGCGAGTTTTGTTTCCCTGTTATCTTCCATTCTTTCTATATCCCCCAGCCATTGTAGTCTATTAGCCTTCATGATACCAGTGATTAGCGGAAACAGATCATTGTTGATGGTTTACTGAATTTTGCAACTAAAATTTTCTCTGGGATGAGGTAGCCAGTGTGCGTGTGTGCGTGCGTGCGTGCGTGCGTGCGCGTGTGTGTGTTCGAATAGTGATATTGCAAATCCCACACAATCCTGGCCTTGGCTACGTGGCATAATCGGGAGAGAGGTTAGAGAACTCTGCAAGGCAATCCTCGTAGAGATAGTATTTTAGTACCAGGTCTGGGGGAATAGTCTCTACAGCTGTGTTCTCAACCGATGGGGAATCTTCCCCCCCCCCCAACCCCGGGGGAATAGTCTCTACAGCTGTGGTGCTCAACCCGTGGGGGAAACTCCCCCCCCCCCCCAAACCCCAGGGGAATAGTCTCTACAAATGTAGTTCTCAACCGATGGGGAATTCCCCCCCCCCCCCCGGCGGAATTTTAGGGTTTTCAGGGGAGGGAATGCAGATTATTTCAAGATCGTGTTAATACAAGAACCGATTACTTGTTATTGTTTTTCCCTCCATACTTTACGGTTCTGTACTTCTCGCTCTTCTGAAATTCGTTTTATAACGTAAGTAGACCTGCAAATCACATTTTATGTAGACTTCTAGACTTGTTCTAGTATATATTTTTAAATTTTGCTTCCAGTTTTAAGTAAACTGTGTAGGAGAGGGGGGGGGGAGGATTTATAGGGAAGAAATACGAAAGAGGGGAATGACATACTGAACATATGGTGAAGGGGTGCATGGGCCAAAAAAGATTAAGAACCACTGCTCTACAGCAACCTCACGACGACAGATGCAACAAGCAGTTTTCCTGGTGTAGGAACCTGAACGCCGATGCGTTAGACTTAAGAGTTAACACTCAGTTTTATAGACTGCCTTTAAGCAGTGTCTTATATCTTCAGCCGGGTCTGTGGCCACGGGGTTAATAGCAATTTAGAAGCAGACCACCTTGCGTTGGTTTCTATACAATGGTATGAGTACCGGTTGTTCAGAAATCAATGGCAAACTACTGAACGTAAACTTTCCCAGGAATCACAAACTGCCAAACATGCCGGGGTTGATTGCTACTACGTCCTTTAAAGGATATGCAACTAACTTTCTCCAATGAGACCAATGAAAACAAAAAGCATATCTGTTCAAACATTGCACACATATCCTGTCAAGGGAGAACAGACCTAGGCCAAGAAGCACACCACAAATATATATCTACACAAGGCTTAACAGCCAGCAAGACGCAGTCGACAATCTACGCTGTTATCTACACTACATCATGTCCACAGGCAGGCCAAGATACGACAGTGCATTCGTATTTAAGAGATAGCCATTTCCGTGTCACTATTTCTAATGGTGTCACCCAGCGATGTCCGCACCCCCTCCCCTCCCAGGCCGCGCTATCTCGGTGACGCCTCTGCCTTCAACACTGGCGTATGTACTTCCCAATGTGTTGTTACTTTGGCTTGTTGGTCTCGCATGGCTAAGTATAACACAATGGTGGCGCAGCTTACGGTAACAGTCACTGCACATCCACAGGAGGGTACATTATGAGATGAGAATGCACCTCTAGGGAAGCCGGCAGGATCTGGAGAAGGCAGTGTAATTCATTTAGGGCGCAAATTGAAACCAGTAAGCTGATTCCAAGCGAATACATACCGGAGGGGGAGAAGAAGAAGAAGAAGAAGAAGAAGAAGAAGAAGAAGAAGAAGAAGAAGAAGAAGAAGAGAAGAAGAAGAAGAAGAAGAAGGGAAGAAGAAGAAGAAAAGAAGAAGAAGAAGAAGAAGAAGAAGAAGAAGAAGACAACCAGTCTTCTTCATGAGTGAGTTCTTGTTGGACAGATGTAGTTATAAGTAACGGTACAGACAGTCCCGTCGCAGATACAGCCGTAAGGGTGTGACGTATTAGGTCTCCACATATTCTAGTCTACGATGCATGAGGTGTGATGACCAGTTCCATCCCTCGTCGCCTATCCGTCCCAGGCAATTTCCAGAACATTCTGACAATTGATTGGCTAGCTATATTCATGGTAAGAGTCGACTCCACAGCCGTTTTAGTTGGTTTCGTCGCAATGCTACTAAGTTGAGTGCGTGGAGCGACACTGTGAGCTATGAGTTTTGTGTGGAGTGCTTTTACATCTATCCATAGTTGTTTGTAGCGTGAACTGCACGTTAAGAACATTGGCGGCCGGCCGGACATTGAACCAACTGGTTGCCTTATGCAGTAATGTGTGGCTGCTGGTTTTCTAGTGACTGCCGCTTCCATCGATGATGAACTGTTATATTTTTCGTGGCGGAATTTTGTTTTGGCATTCTGGCAGTGACATTATGCATAGTTTACTTGTGCGGGCTGTTGGTTTGTTGAGACTCCTGTCTGTTCAACTTTTCACATGGGGCAGTGAGGGGCATTTTGTGTGATATTTATTGGCACATGAACTGAGCCTAAAGGAACGACCCTTTACTGTGAAGTTGCAACCGCGACTAACTATTAGTCAGACAGCCAGCCAGAAGCACATACTCCAGGATTGCCAAACACTAACACATATCCAGGCGAACCCTTCTGGCATAGAGAGACAACCGTGGAAGATAAACTCTAGGGACCGCTGAATGAACTAAAAAAGACTCGTTACGATTCATACAGAGACAACATTGGCAGTTATAAACATATTTAGCGAACGAAGGAAGAAGAAGAAGTCGGGGGGAAAAAATGTACACTACCAGTGCCGAGGACTGAACCCGGACTATTATTTTGATAGACAAGCGCACTAACCACATTACTTCCGAGGTGCTTAGAAAGTGGAAAGGATCATTACCTGGATGAGGGAGAAGAGGAAAACCACAATGCAGATGAAGTCAAAATGTGATAGATAATTTACACGTTATATCACGCGGGACATCACTAGCACCTTGCCGACTTGACAGATGATAGTTTGTGATGGGTTTATACCTCTCCATAACACAAAGCCTGGCTAGAATTGTAGAGTTGTGTGTTGTCCATGCAGCATGATCTCTCTCTCGCTTGCCTAGTTTACTCCGGAGAAAAAGTAACACCAATACATCTGGAGCAAAACAAGCTGCAGAAGCTGCCGGAACAGTAAAGCAATGGTCGTCTGTCCTCCTGACGGAGCTTCGAACCTAGAACATTAGGATCGGGTCTTGTCTGCCATGATATTTAGTCTTTAAAATGCATTTCCTCCCACCTGGATAAGGCTTGTACACTTCAAATTGTGCTCCTCCGCCCGAAGCCGTTGGCACAATGTGTCGGGTTTGGTGAGCGCTAACAGACAGCAGGTAGTACCGTCTACTGTTAAACCGTAGGCTCAGTCGTATCTGACAGACCCCAGGCAGGATATGTGGCTTTTAGAAATGTCGAAGGACTGTTGTCGGGGAGAAGCTCCGCACTGGACACGCCACTGGATGAATAAATAATGTGGGATCTACGATAGCTCATTGGCAAGCATGCTGGTCTGCCTATCCGTGGTTATGTGTTCGACTCCGCATCGACGCGGATTTGTAAAATATTCACGTGGATTTCCAGGTCGACCCAGCCTAAAATAGGTACCCGGATATGTTCTGGAAAGTAAATGCAGCCGGTGTTATATTCAACACAACACCATATATCTATTACGCACTGCGTTGTGGAATCGGGCCCTTTATACGAATTTAGAGCGAACAAGGGAAAGAACATCAGTGAGAACGAATGAAAACAACTAACAGAACGACTTTCAACGCGTAAAGAACTGGGGGAGAAGGTCACACACCATTCTGCACGTTCCACCACTCGTCATTCACACATTAACTATGTGTAGAGCATTGTGTCTGTTAGAGCGATTTAGCAGTAAACATAAGTACGCCAACACAGGCGCATTCATACTCAAAGAGAGAGCGAGAGAGAAAGAGAGAGAGAGAGAGAGAGAGAGAGAGAGAGAGAGAGAGAGAGAGAGAGAGAGAGAGAGAAGAGTAGTACTGAAGAGAGAAGGAGAGAAGCACGAGAAGAAGGGAGAAGAGAGAGAAGGAGGGAGAGAGAGAGAGAGAGAGGAGAGAGAGAGAGAGAGAGAGAGAGAGAGAGAGAAAGAGTAGTACTGAAAGAGAGAAAAAGCGAGAGAAGCACGAGAAAGAAAGGGGAGACAGAGAGAGAAAGGGGGAGAGAGAGAGAGAGTGGGAGAGAAAGATAGAGTGGGAGAAAGAGGGAGAGAGAGAAAAAGAGAGAACACATGAATCAGAACGAGGGAACACACTAACGTGCGGATTTTCAAAGCGTAAGAATGATTGGGAGAAGGTGAAGTCACCTACCACTCTGTACTTTCCACCACTTATCTTGTACACATTAACTATAGGTTTTACATTGTCTCTGTTAAAACGATTTAGCAATAAACACAACTATGTGAACACCCAAAACAAAACAAAACCCAGAGAGAGAGAGAGAGAGAGAGGAGGGGAGAAGAGAGAGGAGAGAGAAGAGAGAAGGATATTTGGGGGAGGGAGGGAGAGAGAGACAAAAAGCAGACAAATAGACAGACGTAGAGATGAGAGTGACAAGGGAGACAGGTACTATGCAAGAGTGAAAAGGAAACAGAGAGAGAGAGAGGAGGAAAACAAACATACAGAGATGACATAGGCGAGAGACAGAGAGACGGAAAGCGGTGAGAAAAAGATGCAGAGAGAGAGAGACAGACAGACAGACAAACAGTAAGAGAGGAGACTGACAGGCAGAGATGACAGAGGAGACAGAGAGACGGAGAGAGAGGCAGAGAGAGGATATAGAGACTGACAGAAACAATAGAGAGGAGACAGACATAGAGATGGCAGGAGAGAGAGAGGGAGGGAGAGAGAGAGAGAGAGAAGAGAGAGAGAGAGGAGACAGAAAAAATTAGAGACAGAAGGAGATGAAAGAGACATAGAGAGAGATGGACAGACACACAGACAGACATCTAAGCAGGAGAGAGAGAGTGAGAGAGTAGACGGAGTGAGACAGAGAAATAAAAGAGGAAAGAGACAAATAGACAGAGGGGGGAGACAGAGGGAGGAAACAAAGAGAGAGACTGAGAAACAAGAGAGGAGAGAGACAGACAGACACTAAGAGATGGAGAGAGAGGTGACAGAGAGAGGAGATATAGAGAGATGAGACAAAGAAACAGAAACGAGGAGAGAGACAGACAGACAGAGAGGTGAGAGGAGACAGATAAACAAACGAGGAAAGATACAGACCGACGCACAGAGAGTGAGAGAGAGGAGACAGAGAGAGAGAGAGGAGACACACAGAGAGAGGTCATAAAGAGAGGAGACATAAACAAACGAGGAGAGACACAGACACAGATTGTGTGAGAGAAAGAGGACATAGAGAGAGAGAGAAGATAAAGAGAGAGAGAGGAGATAGAGAGAGAGACAGAGAAACAAGAGAGGAAAGCGACAGACAGAGATGACAGAGATGAGAGCGAGAAAGACATAGAGGAGAGAGATGGACAGACATACAGACATGCAAATAAGCAGGAGAGAGAGAGAGAGAGAGAGAGAGAGAGAGAGAGAGAGAGAGAGAGAGAGAGAGAGAGAGATCAGGAGGAGAAAGAATGGACAATGAGTGGCAGAAAATATAGGAAAAGAAGGGTTTTGGGGGGGGGGGGGGGGGGGGGGGGCCGCAGGTCTGTATACTTATTAAATTCAAATGACTCATCACGTGTCTACGGCTGTACTAGTTAATTAACATGCCTGGACCAGACCGCAAGCATCCGTCTGGGGTCAGTAGCCTTTTGTGGCAAACAGCCACAGACGATCCTCAAGTGCCTTAACAGCTGCTCCTTCACGGCTATACACGATAGCGTAGATTGTTCATTGTCTTCCTTCCTTGCTTTCTCTCTCTCTCTCTCTCTCTCTCTCTCTCTCTCTCTCTCTCCCCTCTCATCTCTCTTTCTCTTTCTCTCTCTCTCTCTCTCTCTCTCTCTCTCTCTCTCTCTTTCCAAATGTCATACTTTCTTTATCGTTCTTTTTTCTCTTTTTTCTTTTTTCTTTCTTTCTTTCTCTCTAGTTCTCTCTCTCTCTCTCTCTCTCTCTCTCTCTCTCTCTCTTCTCTCTCTCTTCTCTCCTCTCTCTCTCTTTGTTCATCTCTCTCTGTCTCTCTCCTAAAATTTTTCGTTCTGTGTCTCTTTTTATTTTTTTTTACTCTCTCTTACGCATTTTATCTCTTTCTTCGACCTTCTTTTTTTCTTCCTTCATATCTGTTTATACTTCTGTCTTTCTTCATTCCTCCCTTATTTCAAATGAATTCCTACCAGCATTCTGCCTTTTTTTAAACATTCTTCTTCTTCTTCTTCTTCTTTCTTCTTCTTCTTTTTTTCTTTTTTCTGCGTGCCGCTGCTGCTTCTATCCTCCTGACCTTCTCTGCCCCTCCTCTCCCCCTTTAGATATGACTAAGCTACCGTATGACAGTATACTGCTCTTCCTGCTTTTTGTTAGCGCCGAATGTTGGGCGGCGCTCACCACAAACTGGCACCTCACACTGTACCAACGGGTTCGGGCGGAGGACCGCAACTGGGAGGACACAAGCCTTATTCAAGTGCCAGGAAATGCAGCCTAAATACTACATGTCATGGCAGGGCAGAAGCCTTGGTCGGTCCTGGTACAGGATGGAAGCTTCGAAAGGCGGACAGTTCGAGTATTGCTTTGCTTATCCAGCAGCTTCTGCAGCTTGTCTTGTTCCAGACGTATAAGTGTTACCTTTGCTCGGGAGTAAACTAGACAGGCCGACAGAGAGAGAGAGAGAGAGAGATAGAGAGAGAGAGAGAGAGAGAGAGGATGAGTGACTGAGAGAGAGAGAGAGAGAGAGAGAGAGAGAGAGAGAGAGAGATCATGCTGCAGGAGCAACACATGGTCTCTATAATACAGCCCAGGCTTTGTGCTACAGAGAGGTATAACTACATCCCTGGTCCTCGCCATGGGTTGTATTTATGCCTATTTATTTTAATTAATTAATTAATTAATTTTTGAAGCACAGTGTAACAAACTATCGTCTGTTAAGACGGCAGGGTGCCAGTAAATAGTACTAGAATAACACTATTAACGCCCGACTGAAGTAGACAGGACAGGGACTATTCAACCTTGACTGAAGTAGATAGGACAGGGACTATTCACCCCTGACTGAAGTGGGCGGGACAGGGACTATTCAACCTTGACTGAAGTAGATAGGACAGGGACTATTCAACCTTGACTGAAGTAGATAGGACAGGGAGTATTCACCCCTGACTGAAGTGGACGGGACAGGGACTATTCAACCTTGGACTGAAGTAGACTAGGACAGGGGACTATTCAACCTTGACTGAAGTAGACAGGACAGGGACTATTCAACTTGACTGAAGTAGATAGGACAGGGACTATTCACCCCTGACTGAAGTGGACGGGACAGGGACTATTCAACCTTGACTGAAGTAGATAGGACAGGGACTATTCAACCTTGACTGAAGTAGATAGGACAGGGACTATTCACCCCTGACTGAAGTGGACGGGACATAGACTATTCAACCTTGACTGAAGTAGATAGGACAGGGACTATTCAACCTTGACTGAAGTAGACAGGACAGGGACTATTCAACCTTGACTGAAGTAGACAGGACATGGACTATTCACCCCTGACTGAAGTGGACGGGACAGGGACTATTCAACCTGACTGAAGTAGATAGGACAGGGACTATTCACCCCTGACTGAAGTGGACGGGACAGGGACTATTCAACCTTGACTGAAGTGGATAGGACAGGGACTATTCAACCTTGACTGAAGTAGACGGGACAGGAACTATTTGCCCCTGACTGGAGTAGATAGGGCAGGGACTATTCACCCCTGACTGAAGTAGACGGGACAGGGACTATTCACTCCTGACTGAAGTAGATAGGGACAGGGACTATTCACCCCTGACTGAAGTAGATAGGACAGGGACTATTCACCCCTGACTGAAGTAGATAGGATAGGGACTATTCACCCCTGACTGAAGTAGACGGGACAGGGACTATTCATCCCTGACTTAATAGACAGGACAGGGACTATTCACCCCTGACTGAAGTAGACAGGACAGGGACTATTCAACCTTGACTGAAGTAGATAGGACAGGGACTATTCACCCCTGATTGAAGTAGACGGGACAGGGACAATTCATCCCTGACTGAAGTAGATAGGACAGGGACTATTCAACCTTGACTGAAGTAGATAGGATAGGGACTATTCGCCCCTGGCTTAAGTAGACGGGATAGGCCTCTCTATGAGGATTATTAAATAACATAAAAGCACCACCAGTGTTAAACACATTCACGTGTTTTGTTAGGCCCCCTACAGAAAGAAAGCAACTATACATAAATTAAAGGAAGTATACGTGACAGTAGCCCGCTCTGTGGCGAAGGGATTACAGACGCAATTCGTAATCCCGCATACCGCATTCGAAACACAGCTACGGGCGATTTGGCAGCAGATCGCAGTGCGTTTGTTTTCATACGATGGTTTGTTGCAGGTTGTTCTGACATCAATGGCAAACTACTGGATGTAAACTTGACAAGAAATCACGAACAGCCAAAATATGCTGGGATTGACTGCGACGTCCTATACGGCGAGGGCTGACAATTCGTGACCATATTATCTGACTCATAGGTTCCAAACAAGGTCGGGCTTCTGTTGTGCTTAAATTGTTTCTATATAAGGCAACTCGTCACACGTCGCTGAGTTACCCCCTACCTGGCTGCAAGATACAGGTAATCATGTGCTAGATAATAGTGTACCAGGTTTCCTATGGTTTGGTCAGGTGGTGTCAGGGCACACTTAATTAACACAAGTGTCTCCGTTAGTGCTTCAGTCCCTACGCATAAATCAATCACAAACAGATAAGCCAAACGCAGTGCACGAACTTCATAGCACTAGCAAGGTATCAAATATACGAGGGGACTTCAAATTACAACCTTAAAAGTGTGGTAGAAGTTACAATAACCATGTCATTATCTATTTACCCTGTCAATATTATTGTTACGAATGTCAAGAGTTTTAAACACGGGAATTCACGGTGCAGACGAACACTGTGACGTCATATGGTCAATTTAAAGATGATCGCCCCACTTTTAACACTGCACCAAAGAGATCAGTGTTCTGTTATCGGTTGTTTTTTGTTTTTTTTTTACCAGTGAAGGGGTGGAACCTCTAGAAATTCATCGGCGAATGAAGGTCCAGTATGTTGATGCATAGCTGTCAGTGCAGCAAGTATATGAGTGGATCAGGAAGTTTCAAAACGGCGTGACTTCTTTGCCAGACTGTTTACTGTTCAGCACACCACATCATCCAAGATGTCCTACAATACTGAAAAAGTGTCTGCAAGATGGGTGCCACGGCAGCTTACTCCAGAACTGAACAAAGACGCATTGATATTTGTCAAGAACTAGCCAGAAGTGACTTCCACCTGTTTGGACAACTCAAAATTCTGGGAAAAAAAGGGAATTTTTCGGTCCAAATGAAGAGGAAAACAGATTTTTTTTTATTTTTTTTTTTTTTTGGGGGGGGGGGGGGGGGGGGGGGGGGGGGGGGGACAGGAAATCCAAGCACTTTATCAGCGGTGGAGGACTTGTATTGAACGCGAAGGTAACTACAACGAAAAATGATACATTTTTTCTTTACTTTTTCAGAATATATTCAACAAACAAACACATTTAAGTTTTTCATTTAAAAAATTTTGGGATGTAAAATTCTTTATACCATCGTTTTCTGATTTTATAATGAGAAATTAATTCAGTTTGGCTCAATTTTTTTTTTTTTTTAAATCATTAAATGTATTAGGAGCGTTCATTTGAAATCCGTTCGCGCAGCACCGCGCGTAATTGCGTACGTAGACCATGATCATATCATAGTCATGTGATAAGTACTGACCAATGAATAAAAGAGCACGTGCTTATCGTCCCATGATGCATAGGATCTGTTTCTAAACCGTTGAGAAAAGGGGCCGGGTTGATCCAAAACCGTCCAAAGAAGCTCAAAGAGAAGTTATTCAGTTTTTTTAAATTTGAAGGATGTCGAACAGTGGACATTCATCGAAGAATGCAGGCAGTGTACGGTAACAAATGGTGTGGAAGACAACAGTGACAAAAATTGGGGCCCCGAATGTTTCCCGGGAAAAAAATTCCTTTGTTCCCGACGCTCTTCGACGGCCGGGTCAAGCGGGATAAAAAGTTGCCCAAAAGAAAAAACCACAAACCAAAAATTTATGCAGGGCAGTACAGATGAACCCTTTTTCGAAGCATACTTCACTAGCAACGAATTTGATGTTTTCAATTGGGACAATGCAAAAAGGGGCGTTCGTGAGAAACGCAATATCGGGAAAGGGGTTTTTTACAGTAGGTTTGCACGGATGTTAAACCCATCACCAAAAAGAGGAACGCATGGGGATGTTTTGAACCACTTTCGGGGTTTCAGAGTGGAAGGTGAGGGCCCGTCTTTAAAGCCAGTTTGCGGACTGACTAATGTGGACTAAGGTGGAACGAGAACGCGTTGTGACTGATCAGACATCTTTTGCACCAATCCCCGGAAATGCTAGTATTACTAAAAATTTTTAAAAAACAGAAAAAGATGTACAAGGCCATAGTTCTGAAAAAAAATCTTCAGACTGATAACCTGCCCAAAATTGAAAACCCTACTCTGAGGAACATTGGAAAATGTATCATCGGACGACTTCGGCGCCCGTATTCCCAAAACGACTAACTGTGACTAAAGATAAAAACCCGACTATTTGAAAACCTGACTACAATAAAGATTTTACCATGATAATACCCCTGTGTTAAACCCCGACTGTGTTGAAAACCTGACCAGATTTTTAAAAAAAAAAAAACACCGACTAGAAAAAAACCCCGACAAATGTTTTAAAACCCACCATGATACAACCCTTACTGATTGAAAAAAAAGACCAAAATAAAAACCTGATATGTTTAAAACCGACAAAGATAAACAAAAATGACTATGTTTAAAAAACTTAGAATAATAAAAAATTTTCTGACTATGTTAAAAAACCGGGCTATGGGAAAAACCCCATATTGAAAACCCCACTATGATAAACACCCGACTATTTTGAAAACAAGGGCAAAGATAAACACCCACTATGATAAAAAAACTGACTTAAAGAAAACCTGACTAAAAATAAACACCACTATGATGAAAAACTGACATGATAAACACCTGACTAAAATAAAACCTGACTTTTTAATGAGAAAAAAGGAAAAAGTGTAGAGGTGGTCCCAAAAGTTTTTTTTCATGTCTTTCTTCCGACCTGTCTTTCTGTCCCTCTTTGGGGGTCTTCGTCTGAAAAATAAAAACACAAAAACCCCACACACCCCCCGCGCGCCGCGCCAGACACAAAGGGAGAAAAAAAGGGAAAAGAACACAGGGCGGAGGTAGACATACAGGGGGAAAGGTAGGCAGGGAGACAGACAGAAAAAGACAGACAGACAGACAGGTTTTGGGGGTGGTGGATGGATGGATGGGGGGGAAGGACGGGCAGACAGACAGATTAATATAATAATAGATAGATAAATAGATAATAGATAGTAGTAGATAAGATAATAGATAAAATGACAGACAAAAGACAGATGGGTAAAAAATTAGTTGCAAAATCCTTTACGGACTCGCTCAACCCCAGCAATTTTTGGCTGTTTTTTTGATCTCTTGGCAAGTTTACGTTTTAGGGATTTGCTATTGCTTTCTGAACGACTGGCACGCATACCATTATAAATTTTTAAAAAAAGCGAGGAGTCTGCTGCCAAATCGTAACTACAGGCATTCTACATATATTTAAAAGTAGACGGAGGGCGGGGGGGGAACGGGCAGACAGGCACGAGACCTTTCCCAAGAGACTGCATATACACGAGCAAATAATGTGAGCCTGTAATTGCCACAGGGGAGCTAACAGCACGGGTGCAGATGGGGACCTCAAAGATAAGGAAATAAACAAGTCCAATGAATACAACCACATCATTTAATTTCCCCGGGGTTTCCGATCGGGGGGTTTAAAGGGCTCCCCAAAGAATGCAAACGGCTTTCATTTCCATAGGCGATAAAAATTCATTACAAACACAGCCCGCTATAGACAGCTTTTTGGCGGCTCATGGCTTCTGTCTGCCGGGGTATAATTTATCTCCGTCCTGTTCTCTGGGGACTTTCGTTGATAATTAGCACGATTGGAAGTCTATTTGCTCGTGCGCGTGCGTGCGCGTGCGTGGAAAATATGGGGAAGTGTGCCACTGTTTCTGTAGGGGGAAATCGCGTTAACCCACTGTGGAAAAAGTACAATATGAGGATTACTAAATTCAGAGGAGGCCAAATTTCGACAAATGTTTCCGCCCCCTTTATCTTCTTTTTCCTTTGCGGGGGTAGGGGTGAGGGTGCCCTGCAAGCCAAACTTTGAAACATGTTTGTTAAATTATGCGTTGGCGCTTTGAACTTAAGCATTGTCATACCGTGCTACTACTCCACTACTGGGAAGTTGCTGGATTGATTTTTTCCAGTGTCCCTCCCCTCAGGCGAACCCACTCCGACTTCTGAGGTACGAGTAATTTTCCCTCCCCAAGTTTAAGGGAAAAGAAATAAACATTTAACCCAACTGACCGGTTTAGGGGTTGCGAATATCGTGGCGGTCCCGGTGACACCGGAGACTAATGAAGGTGGGCCAGTACATACAACTAAAAGAAAGAGACACATTGCTTTCTGGTCAATAAAAAGAAGAGGAAACAAAAAAAAACATCGTGATGACCGGAAAGATAAGCAGTAAGAGAGGAAGCGTCAGACTGAGCGGAAAAGATGCTTGGTGGTCTCAAACTGCGCCAAAAAGGATGACTGGCCCCCTTCGTCTTGACAGACGATAGTTTGTAGAATGGAGTTTTACCCCTCCATAACACAAAGCCCGGGCTGAATTTAGAAACCATGTGTTGCCCATGCATCATGATTTCCCCCTCTCGGTTGTCTAGTGTACTCCAGAGGAAAGGTTGGTGCCAATACGTCTGAAAAAAAATCAAGCTGCAAAAAACTGCTAGATCAGCAAAGCAATACGCTAATTGGGCCTACTATCTTAGCTTCCATCCTAGACCAGTTGCCGACCAAAGGGCCTGGTCTGCCATGCCATGAAATTTAGTCTTTAGGTTCATTTCCTCCCACTAGGGGAAGGTTTTTACCCTCCAAGTGCACTCCTGCCCCCCTAAGCCTTGGCACAATGTGGGGTTTTCAGGTTTTGGGGAGCAAACCCCTAGTACTTTGCTGCCACAAGTAGCTCAGTCCTATCTTACGAGACCTGACTTTTTTTTTTTTAGAGGAACATCATCAGTAGAATTTGATTAAAACCATCGAAACCAGATGTGTGGAAAACATTGAACGCCAAAGCAATCTTACAGGGAAAATGAGATGATGAATTTATGCTGGGAATGGTGGGGGATCCCTCTCAGCCGTTGATTACCTCGGTGAAGACATCAGACACGTATTTTGATTGGTCTGGTTTCTACTGGTTTTCCTACGGGTCCCATTTTTTTTTTTGTTTTGTATCCAGTTTAGCATGCTTGTTTTTGTACATTTTCTATCTTTATTTGCAATCGTTCTCTTACTGCTTTTGACGCATCTCTATTCCGATTTTTTTTAAATTTTTTAAAGTCTTCCTTAGATGTTATCGTTTTTTCTTTCCTTTTCTGTCGGGGAAAAAAAATTCGGATATTATAAGCCGAGACGCTGAAAGGTAGGCATCCTTTTCATCAGATATGGTGATATAGGGAAGAACCTTAGTCCAAGACCAAAGATGCATCTCCTGAAGGTATGTCCAACCCAGGCCTCAATTTCACACTGACACCGAGCCGTTCGCAAAGAAGATTCTTGAATTCAGCTCCACGGAGGAGATATGTGGTGAATTTATTTCATAATAAGGATTATAAGTTCCGCAACAAACTTCAGTGGACATTAAACATGACTGTGAGTATTTATTGCTGTCACGGATAAATATGGACATTAACTGCTTTGCAATGGAGAAGAATACCCATCCGCAATGCCTAAATGAACACTATAATTAATTAACTTAATTATTAGTATCAACTGTTTTCATGTGTGTGTGTTTTTTTTTCCTTCTATGACATATAAAGAGTGTTAATGAGGTATAACCAATGATGGTTAAGGTAAATAGTATTTTGACATCAACTCATTATTTTTAAATATGATAATTGTACATGGTGTCAGAAACAAAAATATATATGTTGGGTTTCTGCACCTAGACCAATGTGATTTTATCTAGGTACAATGAGTCGAGTAAGCAGAACCAATTTGTGGTTGTTGTGTTGTTTGTAATAACCTTGTTTTTTTCTGGGGTCACTGGGTACTATATTGTAATAATGCAATGAATCCCATGCCTGTCTGAAAATGCATAGTGTTTATTACACCTATATATATGTAACTACAGATCTTGAGTTAATACCTGAACTGTTTGTCCAAAAGTGTTGTGTACATCAAGTAAATGTGGTGTCCAACAAGTGGTTGCTTATATGTTGTGAGCAATCAATATCCTTCTAGCATCTATAGTTAAGTTAAGGGTGATGAAGTGGGAAGGGAAACCTACACACAGATGCCATTGTTTCAAGGATGGAACTCTTTCCTCCTGGGATTTGTGGTAAATATCCCTGATCACCCTGCATTCTTACCAGTGACAGAGAATCAATAATACCCCCTAGACATTTTTACGAATTATTCTCAGGAATTAAAATCCACATCCCACACCAATAAATAAAAGAGCACGTGCTTATTGTCCCATGATGCATAGGATCTGTTTCTGACCGTTGAGAAAATGGCCGGGTTGATCCAAAATCCGTCCAAAGAAGCTCAAAGAGAGGTGATTCAGTTTCTTTAATTTGAAGGATGTCGACCAGTGGACATTCATCGAAGAATGCAGGCAGTGTACGGTAACAAATTTGTGTGGAAGACAACAGTGACAGACTGGGCACGAATGTTTCGGAAAGGACATTCCTTAGTTCACGACAGCTCTTCGACGGCCGGGTCAAGCGCATAGTTGTTGCAACAGAAAAAAACCATCACCAAAATTGATGCAGCAGTACAGATGAACCGTTGTCGAAGCATACGTTCGCTAGCGAACGAATTTGATGTGTCAATTGGGACAATGCAAAAGGTCGTTCGTGAGAAACTGCAATATCGGAAAGTGTGTTCACAGTGGGTAGCACGGATGTTGACCGATCACCAAAAAGAGGAACGCATGGGATGGTGTTTAACCACTTGCTGCGTTACAGAGTGGAAGGTGATGCCAGTCTTTAACGCCAGTTTGCGGACTGACTAATGTGACTAAAGTGAGAACAAGAGAACGCGTTGTGACATGATCAGACATCTTTAGCACCAGTCTGCGGACTGACTAGTATGACTAAGATGAAAACAACAGAAAATGATGTGACAAGGCCAGTAGTTCTGAAACAAAATCTTCAGACTGACTAACCTGACAATATTGAAAACCCTACTCTGATGAGAACATTGGAAAGTGTATCATCGGACGACTTCGGCGCCAGTATTCAAAACGACTAACTGTGACTATGATAAAACTCTGACTATGTTGAAAACCTGACTACAATAAAGATTTGACCATGATAATACCCTTACTGTGATTAAACCCTGACTGTGTTGAAAAAGAGACCAAGATAAATTACCTGACTATGTTGAAAACCTGACAATGATAAACATATGACTATGTTAAAAAATCTTAGAATAATAAACATCTCTGACTATGTTAAAAACCGGACTATGGTAAACACCCTATATTGAAAACCCGACTATGATAAACACCTGACTATTGTGAAAACATGACAATGATAAACACCCGACTATGATAAACAACTGACTGTAATGAAAACCTGACTATAATAAACACCTGACTATGATGAAAACCTGACTATGATAAACACCTGACTGTAATAAGAATAAGGAAACGTGTAGAGGTGGTCAGATGTTTTTTTTTCATGTCTGCTTACCGACCTGTCTTTCTGTCCCTCTTTGCTGTCTATCGTCTGACATACACACACACACGCGCGCGCGCGCGCGCGCGCCAGACGACAGGCAGATAAAAAGGGACAGAACGACAGGTCGGCAGGTAGACATACAGGGAGACAGGTAGGCAGGCAGGCAGACAGACAGACAGAGTGGGAATGGTGGATGGATGGATGGATGGATGGGTGGAAGGACGGACAGACAGACAGACAGATTAATATAGATAGATAGATAGATAGATAGATAGATAGATAGATAGATAGATAGATAGATAGATAGATAGATAGACAGATAGATAGACAGATAGATAGATAAAAGTTAGTTGCATATCCTTTACAGGACGTCGCAGTCAACCCCAGCAAGTTTCGGCTGTTTGTGTTTGTGATCTCTTGGCAAGTTTACGTTCAGTAGTTAGCTATTGCTTTCTGAACGACTGGCACGCATACCATTATATTTTAAAAAACGCGAGGTAGTCTGCTGCCAAATCGTAACTACAGGCATTCTACATATATTAAATGTAGACGGAGGGGCGGGGGAGGGACGGGCAGACAGGCACGAGACTTACCCAAGAGACTGCATATACACGAGCAAATAATGTGAGCCTGTAATTGCCACAGGGGAGCTAACAGCACGGGTGCAGATGGGGACCTCAAAGATAAGGAAATAAACAAGTCCAATCGAATACAACCACATCATTTAATTTCTCGGGTTGCCGATCGGGTTAAGGACTCCCAATAAATGCAAACGGCTTTCATTTCCATAGGCGATAAAAATTCATTACAGAACACATGCCGCTATAGACAGCTTTGTGGCGGCTCATGGCTTCTGTCTGCCGGGCTATAAGTCATCTCCGTCCTGTTCTCTGGAGACTTTCGTTGATAATTAGCACGATTGGAAGTCTTATTTGCTCGTGCGCGCGTGCGTGCGTGCGATATATGGGGAAAGTGTGCCACTGATGTGCTGTAGGTTAAATCGCGTTAACCCGACTGTGGAACAAGTACAATATGAGGATTACCAAATTCAGAGGAGGCCACATTTCGACAAATGTTTCCGCCTCTTTATCTTCTTTACCTTTGCGGGTAGGAGTGAGGGTGCCCTGCAAGCCAGCTTTGAAACATGTTTGTTAAATTATGCGTTGGTCGCTTTGAACTTAAGCATTGTCCATACGCGTGCTACTACATGCCACTACTGGGAAGTGTGCTGGATTGATTTTTACCAGTGTCCCTCGCCCTCAGGCGAACCCACTCCGACTTCTGAGGTACGAGTAATTTCCGTCCCCAAGTCAAGGAAGAGAAATAAACATTTTATCCCAACTGACCGGTGTAGGGGTTGCGAATATCGTGAGCGGTGCAGGTGACACGGAGACTAATGAAGGTAGACCAGTACATACAACTAAAAGAAAGAGACACATTGCTTTCTGGTCATATAAAAAGAAGAGAAGCAATAAAAAACATCGTGATGACCGGAAAGATAAGCAGTAAGAGAGGAAGCGTCAGACTGAGCGACATGATGCTTGGTGGTCTCAAACTGCGCCAAAGAGGTATGACTGGCACCTTGCCGTCTTGACAGACGATAGTTTGTAGAATGGAGTTATACCTCTCCATAATACAAAGCCTGGACTGAATTTAGAGACCATGTGTTGCCCATGCATCATGATCCCTCTCTCGGCTTGTCTAGTGTACTCCAGAGGAAAGGTGGTGCCAATACGTCTGAAACAAATCAAGCTGCAAAAGCTGCTAGATCAGCAAAGCAATACGCTAATTGTCCTACTATCTTAGCTTCCATCCTAGACCAGTTGCCGACCAAAGGGCCTGGTCTGCCATGCCATGAAATTTAGTCTTTAGGTTACATTTCCTCCCACTAGGGTAAGGATGTACCCTCCCAATTGCACTCCTGCGCCCTAAGCCGTTGGCACAATGTGGGGTGTCAGGTTTGGTGAGCACCGCTAGTACCTTCTGCTGCCACAACGTAGCTCAGTCATATCTGACTGAGACCTGACTTTTTTTTTTAAAGAGGAACATCATCAGTAGAATTGATTAAGACCATCGAAACCGAGATGTGTCGAAAGACATGAACGCCTACGCAATCTTACAGGGCACATGAGGATGATGATGATGCTGGTGATGGTGACGATCCCTCTACAGCCGTTGATTACCTCGTGTGAAGACATCAGACACGTATTTCGATTGGTCTGGTTTCTACTGGTTTTCCTACGGGTCCTATGTTGTTTCTTGTTTTGTATCCAGTTTAGCATGCTTGTTTTTGTACATTTTCTATCTTTATTTGCAATCGTTCTCTTACTGCTTATGACGCATCTCTATTCCGATTTTCTTAATTTGTTAAATGTCTTCCTTAGATGTTATCGTTTTTTCTTTCTTTTTCTGTCTGTCTTTCCTTTTCTTTCTTTCTTCTTGGTGTTGTTCCTATAAATACACCTTTTCTGTGTGGTTCTTTTAATCTAATCTTCTGTGCTTTCTTTGTTCCTTCTTCTGCATACTTGTTTCTTTCATTTACGCATTTCTTCCTACCTTTCCCTAACGTAATCCACCTATTCCTTTCTATTTCATTCTGGCAGATTTCATTCTTTACTCTTAAAACTTCCCTCCTGTAACCGGCCAACTTGAACGTCATAGGCATCTAACAATAACAGATCTATCGAAACACATGCACAAACCTTCACGTATGCCTCCCACTGTTTTTATTTAACCACTTTCTATTGACAACCTCAGTACGATTACTTGAAAATAGCTGATTCCCAACAACGCCTGAAGATGATACTATGTTGACCCACAACCCCGCACTGAAGTTAATTACCATTGATTAGTGTTTCTCCATTAGGGGGTGTTTGGGTCACAAAAACATGTCGCTTTAAGTATTGATCTTTCTATATACATGAGCTCTGTCACTGTCACTCTATCGGCGGAGACTGGTGCATGATAATGCAGATATGGTCGGGGCCCTTAGGACTCGCGAGTCCAGTGCAGAATAACAGATAGATCATCACGGCCTGAAGAGAATGGTGCTGCAGGAATGACCAGAGGATCTGGCCGACACTCAGGATTCCGAGGAAAGGCCAAACTGACACATAATCAGACTGCTACTGGTACCATTAGTATTGGAACTCTTCGCTAGCCGTTGAAGATTAGGACGGAGCAAGTATGGGAATGTCCTGAATGCTGTGATGTGGGATTTTTACTCAGCTCAAATCTTGATTGATTTGTTTATTGAAACATATTTCTACTTAGCGCGTTTAGTCTTAAGTTATTAATATAATAAACATATTATTATTGTTTTAAGGTTTAAAATAAACGAAGTCTCTTTAATGATACTATATGTGTATGGGAGATGCAGTACCGCAATGGCTAGCATGCTTGCCCGCCTGCCCGATGGTCAAGAGATCGAATCCCCGTCGAGTGTAGTTTTTAAATTTAACTGGGCTCCCTAAAACAGGTATTAGGAAATGTCGTGGGAAGTAAAGGTGGCCAACGTGATATATATCACATCACATGTTGTGTACCGATACGGTCAATGTGATATATATCACATCACATGTTGAGTGCCGATCCGGTCAATGTGATATATATCACATCACATGTTGTGTACCGATACGGTCAATGTGATATATATCACATCACATGTTGTGTACCGATCCGGTCAACGTGATATATATCACATCACATGTTGAGTGCCGATCCGGTCAACGTGATATATATCACATCACATGTTGAGTGCCGATCCGGTCAACGTGATATATATCACATCACATGTTGAGTGCCGATCCGGTCAACGTGATATATATCACATCACATGTTGAGTGCCGATCCGGTCAACATGATATATATCACATGTTGAGTGACGATTGGTCTATACAAATATGAAACTACCATCTGTGATAGTGTCATTTATTGCCTATATGGTGCCTTGCGGTGTAGGGGGGGGGGGGGCTTGAGATTGAGACATTAAGGCTGCCTGGTTAGTGCAGTCGCCGCGAACTTTGCAGGTTAGAGTTTTCTTTTTGCCCCCCACAGAAAGAAAAAAAAACTACCATCATATACCCAAATCACCATAAGACAAGTAACCTGGCCTTTGGCTTTTGCAAAACGTGTATATGTGTATAACACAGCTACATGTGTGACCCAGGTTCATGTGTGTGTCTGAACTACAGTTATGCCTATTCTACTCCTAATGTCTGTGATACTTTCACCATCTGATGTTATGATTACAACTAATATTTGCATTCTTTTTGAATTATAATCTATGCAGAAGGTCCACCCAACAGACAAACCAGTCAAAATCTAACGACAAGACTACGGGCAAGACAGTGTAAGTAAGTAAAGCGTCTCATCTCATCGTGCTCCTCTTGCGCCTTGCGGTGTTGAGGGTATTAGTTTTGCGCCTTGAGGTGTTGAGGTATTAGTGTCTAGTTGGTCATGCGACGAAGTACACTTGTTCCTGCAGCGATGCGCCGTCGTCATTTGGAGGCGACAGGTTCGATCCAGGTCGGTAACTATAGCTTTCCAATTTTTTTTTGTCTAGTTCGTCCTCTGCCGGTCTCCCTGGTCTAGAGGTTACACGACTTTCTCCGTGATCCCATGCGCTCTCGTGAGTGGCGTAATGTTCGTGAGAATTGGTAGCGGTTCTCTCCGCGTCGTTAACTTACGGGGTATGTGAGCGGCCGCTCAGAAAGTAATGGCAAACTACTGAGCGTAATCTTGCCAAGAAATACACAATCAGCTGAAAGATGCTGATGTTGACAGCGATGTCCTGTAAAGGATATGCGAACCACACAAAAAAAAAGTTCGTCCCCTAATTTCTTATACTTCCTTCTTCTCCTTCTATGAGCGCCAAACAATACTACGTGTGTTTATTTATGAACTGTCTTAGTGGCCTCAAAGGGTTCTCAAATTGATTTTCTGTGTAATACTAGGTGAAGTATAAACAGCGGAAGAGTGCCCGTTTATGGGCTTCATCTAGTAAGTAAAGCAAAGGTCACATTTACACAAATTGATGAGCATTGGGCATATGTTGCTAGACACATATTTTCACAGACTGACCAGCACTTGTGAGTGATGTGGTCAGTATTCAGCCAGCCGCCTTTGCTATCTAAGACATTTCCTGGTACATACGTTAGACTGGGTGGACCTGGGAGATCAAGTTAATTTTAAAATCCTAATCCACCCCAGGCAGTCTCAATGGCTAAGGTCTTGCGGATGAGATTCGTGAGGCCGCTTACTTGTGTTTGAAACACAGCTGCGACCGATTTGGCAACAGGCCGTGTCGTGTTGGGTTTTAACGTGTAGGTATGGGAACCGGTCGTTCAGAAAGCAAAGGCAAACTACTGAACGTAAACTCGCCAAGACATCAACAACAGCAGTAAAATGATGGTGATAACAGCGATGTCCTGTAAACAGGATACGAAAAAAAGAAGAAAAACAAAAGAAAAGAAAAAAGAAAAATCCACCCCAAAGTAGACCAAACCCCAGACGACCGGGACGACAGACGAGTGGCTAGCCAGCCACCGTTACTACGGCTCCTTGAGACACCGTTCCAGAATCAATATCGCCGGTTGCTGAAGGCATTAATCTCGGTTGTACTCGGTATACGTTGGTGTGGTTTGTAAAGGAACACATTCACTGCACAAGACATACCTTCGTAAGTGCTCCGGTTTCCTCTAACATATCACATACATAGAATCTTACACAACACACGAACTCTGTAACATCAACAGGGTACTAAATGTGTGCACACTAGCAACATACAATATCTCATTCATTCTCTCTCTCTCTCTCTCTCTCTCTCTCTCTCTCTCTCTCTCTCTCTCTCTCTCTCTCTCTCTCTCGCTCTGTGAGTGTGTTCTGTGAGTGGGTTGTGCATGTTCTGTGAGTGGGTTGTGTAATTTGTACTTAGCCTGTTCGGCCTGCTATTTTCTATTTCCAACTGACCAACTGACATGATGAAATAGGCCCTCTTAATTATTAGATAATATATTAAAAATGTTAATGTCTTTTTAGTAGCTCTGACTCGTGGCAATAGTTGTATACCCAATCCACCACTGTCTGTACGACTGGTGAAGTTGACATACCACTTATGGACTACAGATTTCGAACACCACCAATCCGAATCAACAGTAACTGCCGCAGCGGGAGATTTTTTAAAAGCTGTACAACAATTTCAAAGGGATTAATTTATCTTCCTGGTTAATGTTTTCTTTTCCTCCTGAATCAGCACGGTTATCACGAAGTCATCAGCCTATGGGACCTCCCGAACCTCATCAGGCAGCAGCACTCACTCAATGACTTCAGCGCAGCAAGCATGCGCCAGCAGGCTGTTGTATCCAATAAATATATACGACTAGTGACTTCCCTGTAGTTACCACAAACACGTTCTGGGCCCTTTGGTCGCTATGTCCGTCATTTACTTCTATGAGAGCCAATCAATACATGTGGTTGTGGAAGACAAAAGGAAACCACCACACTACCTCCCAAGATTGAAGTTCTGGGAAATGAAAGAAAGCACCTTCGTGCAATAAGACCGTGAGTGGGGGATTTTGTAGTCATGTTTCTTCACGTGGAAACACTGAAAGGAGTAAACATAAATGGCATGCCTATTGCCGGAGGCTGCAATCAACCCCAATCAGCCATTGGCTATTTGTGATATACTGGGTGATTGTACGTTTAGTAGTTAAGGGGTTAACGACATAGTTCATAATCCCGTAAATCCACGTAGGGAAAACAGCAGCTGCGAGATTCGGCAGCGAATCGCGCGGCGCCGGTAACTTACGGGGGTATGTGAGCCGGTCGTTTAGACAGCAATGACAAACTACTGAACGTAAAACTTGCCTAGAACATCAACAGCAGTTGAAAAATGTTGGTGTTGACTGCAACGTCCTGTAAGGGATATGCAACAACCAAAATAAGTTTGCTATTGCTTTATGTCAGTCCATCTAATAAATGTGAGTCAACAAAGTAAAGAAAGCAACACGTAAATAAACAAGAGTATACATCAATGGTTCTCAACCTTTTTTGGCCCATGCACCCTTTCACCATATGTAAGAGTTTCATTTCATCATATTACAATAAACAAACAATTAAAATGTCAAATAATTGTCACTTAATACACGACACCAGAATGCCAGAAAACTGTCCTTCCTCAAACAAAACGCTCAATAGAAAACCAGGATATCGTGCCTGAAGTCATTTTGAGTCTGCCAATTTGTGGTCTTAATTCCCCTACCCCCTGGAAACCCTAAAATCCCCCGGTGGGGGGGGGGGGAGGTCGGGGGGGGGGGCATACCCCACCGGTTGAGAACCACTGGTATACATGAGAGGGAATCCCGGTTCAAAAGTAGTAATAAGTTGACTTTGCTTGGGAGGTGTCTATCTCATCATGATCAGCATGTGCCATACTGGTAGGAGCGGGCGGTCACGGTTCGCTGTCTGGCATGACAACCAGTCTCGGATCAGGTCTGTGTTCGTGTCCCGATTATGTCACGTGACTAAGCCAAACGGGTCTTTGTCTCTTTGTTTTCTATACTTTCACTAATGGAAAAAAAAAAAACGATAACTGAGACTCGCGGAGAGGACAAGATGGGATGAGTTGAGTTGAGTCAGGACCGACATCACAGCACTAATGACATTCCCATACGTGCTCCGTCCTAATTTTCAACGGTCAGTCTGATTATGTGTCCCCCTGGACTTTCCTCGAGGTACTGAGTGTCGGCCAGAACCTCTGGTCACTACCTGCCGAAGAGGACACGATGTAGCCATACACGCACTGGACATAAGGCCATACTGGCTCACGGCAAGAGATGGTTTCAGGCAAGGAGTTGCAAGACTTGAAGGCTGTGCATGGGACACAATAACACTGGTGAATCAATAGGAGCAACTGGGGCGATCAGATTACACGTTCGTAGAAATTCTGGGGAAGATATCGGGACACCTATGAACTTGTCTAAGGTGCATCTTCATCAAGCGGTACATCCTTTACAGAACGTCGTTTTCTTTACGATGTGCCATAAAGCCTCTCTATCCTCTTGTCATTTCACCCGCATCCTCTTGTCATTTCACCCGCATCCTCATGCCCATTGTGTCATGCAGTGTTCTGTGTCCATTTTCGTACCGGTCTTCTTCCAGGAAGCATGCTTTCCATCCCTGTTTTCTCCAAGCCTAGAGTTCAATTAAGATAATTGATGTTCATAATTTGACAATATAGCTAGCAGATATATCTACCAGCAACAGTATGCAGACTGGATGTCAGTCGAAGACTGCACACGAATTTGTACCCATGGGAACCACCGAACGTGATTGCCAAGCTCCTCAAATCACCTCATCTGCTAATGTGTTTGCATTTGTGTATGCCTTTATATTTACTCTTCTCAAATATCCGAGTCTTCTTTGAACTATGGGAGCCAATGAATGCCCGGTAATTCATTATTTCACTGCTTTGAGACCCCGGGGGAATTTTCCAAACAATCTCTATTTCCTCGTGGCTTGCATCCATTCATCCTGTGACCTGTCCCGTACAGAGAACCGTTACCCTCGCCCCGCTCCCATAACTCTTCGAAATCTCTGATTGTATCTACGTTGTGGTCTTCCTCTTCTCTGCCTCCTCTGTACACCTCCCTCCATAAGTATCCTTTCTCATCATCATCATGTGCCATGTCGATAAGCGTGGACGGTCAATTTTCACCATCTCACACGATTACCAGAGTCGTGGGTCAGCTCCATGTTCTTGTATGTCTTCTTATAACGAGTCAAAGTTTTGTTGGCTGTCTACGTCTAATTTTCCTAATAAGTTTACGGTTCTCATTTGCTTCTTGTAGAATTTGCTGATTGGTTTTTCTGACTGTCCATGGTATGCTTTTGCATTTTCCTCAGAAACTACATCTCCACGGTTATTATATTTTTTTCAGCTTGTCTGCTCGTTTTCTAGACTTTCTTTTTATATATCCAAAATAAAGTCTCTCTCTCTCTCTCTCTCTCTCTCTCTCTCTCTCTCTCTCTCTCTCTCTCTCTCTCTCTCTCTCTCTCTCTCTCTCTCTCTCTCTCTCTCTCTCTCGGCTTATGCTTTAAAACTTCGCATTGGAAATCAAACATGCACGACTGAAAGACTTTTAGCACAGCTTAACATAAGCCAAGCTGTTGTCGAGCAGTTTCTAATAGCTCCCTGTGTAAATAAAAGTATGTTTCCGTTTGATTAAATCCATTCATAACGGTCTCTGTTAAGTTTACAATCTGTCAGCTGTTCACATGGTCACGTCAGGTAACGTTTATTACATAGAAAGATAAAGCTGTCTGGATTTCTTGTTCTCCTTCTTCTGCCGCCTTCTTCTTTTCCTCGCCCTCCTCCTTCTGCGAGCACCTTGTCTCGGGCAGACACCGAAGGTTATGACTCTTAGATCCTCATTACCATTGGATATTTTGGTTAAAATATTAGTTGTTGTCAAGCTGTTTGACATATCCTTTAATTCTTTCCATGTCGTCATCTGTCTCCCTCCTATCTAGTGATTTGCTCAGTGGTGTGAAAGAATATTTGGACACGGTGGTTCTTTTCAGTATCTCTGTGTCGCATGTCCCGTCAGATGTCGCTGTGTAGCCAAGGCATGCGCAGACAAATCGTATACTTATTGTTTGGCGAGCTTACGAGCAAGATCGAATTGAGAGTTTTGTTTGTTTAAGTCATCACTGTTTCCAGAGCTTCACGTCATTCAAGGCTGAACAGAGTTAGAGGAGTGTGTTGTTTGTCTAAGTCATTCATGAATGAAATACTCGTAAGAAAAGAGGACCAAAAGGAGAAGTGCTAGATGGTTTGATACTGTGGCACGGAAGAACAGTAATATTGATTGGCAGTTAACGAGACAGAAGACTGTGGAGAGACATGATTGCCAGCATCACACAGCATGAGCTATACGATGAATAAAAACAGAGAAAGAGGGCGATGAAGAGGAAGGAAGAGGGCGAGGAGGAAGGAAGAAAGAGGGTGAAGAGGAAGGAAGGAAGGAAGGAAGGAATGAAGGAAGGAATGAAGGAAGGAAGGAAGGACCTTGACTCAGTCCAAGTGACACGTGTGGTGTGTGTCACGAGCGCCCTGAGTTAACCCAGATAATAATACCGACGTTTGCGTGGCGTATATTTTCTGGGCCACAACAGTCGTACTAACAGAGTAAACACAGCTGTACAGGTTACATCGTGTCAGCCCATATACACATTTGGTGGTAAGAGTGAGTAGGAATGGATACACAGTGTTGGCAGTTCATTAACAAGTAGAATCACATATATTGTCAGCTTAGGATATGGAATGGTTCCGTTTGTCATCTATACGGCCGGACATCAGATGAAAATGGCTGCTGGGATTGTCACCACGGAACAGAAGATTGACAAGTTTGTCAACATTTGAATGCAGATGGAAGCCGTGAGATCACAGGGGCAGATGTAAAACGGAAGTACCTAGTACGGAAAACAGTGCATCTATCAATTCTTGGTTTCCGGCACATCAAGATGATTGGCAGCTTGGTATCGAAACTCTTTGTTGGGAGTATACAGAAACTAGCTGGCTTGTTTTGAGAATCTAGGCAATTACTGACAACTTTGACAGGATTTAAGCCAGGAAAATAGTTCTTGACATGGGATGATTTGCCACTGTGCCACCTGTGTGGGGGAATAAAGGATAACGTCACGTGGACAACTTTGGTAGTTTGCCATATAAACTCGAGTTGAGATCAACTAGGGTGGACTTGAATAATGCTCTAGTCAGAGTGCCAGGGCACTGCAGTGCCAGTGGAAATAATATCTACCGTGTGTTAATTAGTGACTTAATTTTGCACGTGCCTATAATGGCAGATGTAGATATGATTGATAGGACTGCAGTAGTGCCATTTAAGGTATAACCTATTATAATATATTCGTTATAATTACTTTAGGCAGTAGCCTTGTTAAACTATAGTGTGATGATTAGCACTGTTAGTGGAAACTAGTTAGAGTAGAATAGTGATATTAACTCTGCTAGTTAAGAATAGATTAGTGAAGTGTTGATAAGCTTTACTAGTTGAGAATTGAGTAATGAGGGATAATTGGGATCCTCCCGTAGGTGTCCCTGGTGGGCGGGGTTCCGCATTCTGTTTGCTGATATTTTTTCTTTGTCATAGCCTGATTCGACTCTAGGTGGGTAGCTAATCTGCTCTATGACTAAGTCTAGTTAGCTAAAGATCATTAAGCAAGGCGATAGGCTTACACTCAGCCGAAAGGATCAGTGACTAGTACTATCACCAGATGTGTTGTTTCTATCCTAGGTTCCCTACCAGATCCAAGGAAACTCTACAAGTTTTGGGAAAGAATTTAAAAAAAAAACCATTCTGAAGAACACCAGTTCAAGAGTCAATAAAGTGGCATACAGAAACGTAACTTACGCTAGAAGGAAATTGATTCATCAAAGAGAGTGATGCATACTGATGCACCACACAGCATCAGACAGTAGTAACGAACCGAGAACCGGCTAAGAGTACCTAGTGTTAGTACAGTAACAATTAACATTAGTAATTAGCACTTATGGACTGAATGGTTCGATGTGCAACGAGGATGATCTGTCGACTAACTAACTAACTAACTGCGTACACACTACAAAAGACTTGTGCAGTTTGTTAAGGAACGTTAGGAACGGACATTGTGTAGAGTGCAACCGGTCCATGATTAACTGTTAATACCACCGGTGTCTATTTCTGATGATCATGAAATTGGATTACCAGAGGTCTACAGAGGCAAAGCAGTATCCGGCAAGATGGTTTCGGCACTGGGTGAGATGTACATGTTCTGACGTAACGTGCTGTGGTCTATCTTTGCTGGGATCAGCTGACTGGGTTGCTGTCTGAGAGTCAGAGTCTACACACTTTAAAGAACACGTCACACATTTTCTTCGCATACACGTCTCATATACGTTACACTTTTATTTTAATAAATTAATCTTTATTAATTTCTAGAAGCAAGAGTTGTTGAGTATGTTGCGTTGGGGAAGTATGAGAAGGGGGCATAGTACGACAGGGTGAGAGTGATAGGAAAAGGTGTCCATAGGCTGATGGAGTGTGTTGGACGGAAGCTGGTGGATTCTCCAGAATATTGAGAGGGAAAAAAAAAATATTATAATGTGGGTGTCGGATCTCTTCACTCCAGGGACGACACTTTAAAGGAGGACACGACAGTGTGACTGTCCCACTCAGTCCAAGTGACACGTGTGGTGTGACTGTGTCCCACTCAGTCCAAGTGACACCTGTGATGTGACTGTGTCCCACTCAGTCCAAGTGACACGTGTGGTGTGACTGTGTCCCACTCAGTCCAAGTGACACGTGTGGTGTGACTGTGTCCCACTCAGTCCAAGTGACACGTGTGGTGAGACTGTGTCCCACTCAGTCCAAGTGACACGTGTGGTGAGACTGTGTCCCACTCAGTCCAAGTGACACGTGTGGTGTGACTGTGTCCCACTCAGTCCAAGTGACACGTGTGGTGTGACTGTATCCCACTCAGTCCAAGTGACACGTGTGGTGTGACTGTGTCCCACTCAGTCCAAGTGACACGTGTGGTGTGACTGTGTCCCACTCAGTCCAAGTGACACGTGTGGTGTGACTGTGTCCCACTCAGTCCAAGTGACACGTGTGGTGTGACTGTGTCCCACTCAGTCCAAGTGACACGTGTGGTGTGACTGTATCTCACTCAGTCCAAGTGACACGTGTGGTGTGACTGTGTCCCACTCAGTCCAAGTGACACGTGTGGTGTGACTGTGTCCCACTCAGTCCAAGTGACACGTGTGGTGTGACTGTGTCCCACTCAGTCCAAGTATCACGTGTGGTGTGACTGTGTCCCACTCAGTCCAAGTGACACGTGTGGTGTGACTGTGTCCCACTCAGTCCAAGTGACACGTGTGGTGTGACTGTGTCCCACTCAGTCCAAGTGACACGTGTGGTGTGACTGTGCCCCACTCAGTCCAAGTGACACGTGTGGTGTGACTGTGTCCGATTCAGTCCAGGTGACACGTGTGGTGTGACTGTGTCCCACTCAGTCCAAGTGACACGTGTGGTGTGACTGTGTCCGATTCAGTCCAAGTGACACATGTGGTGTGACTGTGTCCCACTCAGTCCAAGTGACACGTGTGATGTGACTGTGTCCCACTCAGTCCAAGTGACACGTGTGGTGTGGACTGTGTCCCACTCAGTCCAAGTGACACGTGTGGTGTGACTGTGTCCCACTCAGTCCAAGTGACACGTGTGGTGTGACTGTGTCCCACTCAGTCCAAGTGACACGTGTGGTGTGACTGTGTCCCACTCAGTCCAAGTGACACGTGTGGTGTGACTGTGTCCCACTCAGTCCAAGTGACACGTGTGGTGTGACTGTGTCCCGCTCAGTTCAAGTGACACATGTGGTGTGACTGTGTCCCACTCAGTCCAAGTGACACGTGTGGTGTGACTATATCCCACTCAGTCCAAGTGACACGTGTGGTGTGACTGTGTCCCACTCAGTCCACGTGACACGTGTAGTGTGACTGTGTCCCACTCAGTCCAAGTGACACGTGTGGTGTGACTGTGTCCCACTCAGTCCAAGTGACACGTGTGGTGTGACTGTGTCCCACTCAGTCCAAGTGAAACATGTGGTGTGACTGTGTCCCACTCAGTCCAAGTGACACGTGTGGTGTGACTGTGTCCGATTCAGTCCAAGTGACACGTGTGGTGTGACTGTGTCCCACTCAGTCCAAGTGACACAAGTGGTGTGACTGTGTCCCACTCAGTCCAAGTATCATGTGTGGTGTAACTGTGTCCCACTCAGTCCAAGTGACACGTGTGGTGTGACTGTGTCCCACTCAGTCCAAGTGACACGTGTGGTGTGACTGTGTCCCACTCAATCCAAGTGACACGTGTAGTGTGACTGTGTCCCACTCAGTCCAAGTGACACGTGTGGTGTGACTGTGTCCGATTCAGTCCAAGTGACACATGTGGTGTGACTGTGTCCCACTCAGTCCAAGTGACACGTGTGATGTGACTGTGTCCCACTCAGTCCAAGTGACACGTGTGGTGTGACTGTGTCCTACTCAGTCCAAGTGACACGTGTGGTGTGACTGTGTCCCACTCAGTCCAAGTGACACGTGTGGTGTGACTGTGTCCCACTCAGTCCAAGTGACACGTGTGGTGTGACTGTGTCCCAATCAGTCCAAGTGACACGTGTGGTGTGACTGTGTCCCACTCAGTCCAAGTGACACGTGTGGTGTGACTGTGTCCGATTCAGTCCAGGTGACACGTGTGGTGTGACTGTGTCCGATTCAGTTCAAGTGACACGTGTGGTGTGACTGTGTCCCACTCAGTCCACGTGACACGTGTGGTGTGACTGTGTCCCACTCAGTCCAAGTGACACGTGTGGTGTGACTGTGTCCGATTCAGTCCAAGTGACACGTGTGGTGTGACTGTGTCCCACTCAGTTCAAGTGACACATGTGGTGTGACTGTGTCCCACTCAGTCCAAGTGACACGTGTGGTGTGACTGTATCCCACTCAGTCCAAGTGACACGTGTGGTGTGACTGTGTCCCACTCAGTCCACGTGACACGTGTAGTGTGACTGTGTCCCACTCAGTCCAAGTGACACGTGTGGTGTGACTGTGTCCCACTCAGTCCAAGTGACACGTGTGGTGTGACTGTGTCCCACTCAGTCCAAGTGACACATGTGGTGTGACTGTGTCCCACTCAGTCCAAGTGACACGTGTGGTGTGACTGTGTCCGATTCAGTCCAAGTGACACGTGTGGTGTGACTGTGTCCCACTCAGTCCAAGTGACACGAGTGGTGTGACTGTATCCCACTCAATCCAAGTGACACGTGTGGTGTGACTGTGTCCCACTCAGTCCAAGTGACACGTGTGGTGTGACTGTGTCCGATTCAGTCCAAGTGACACGTGTTGTGTGACTGTGTCCCACTCAGTCCAAGTGACATGTGTGGTGTGACTGTGTCCCACTCAGTCCAAGTGACACGTGTGGTGTGACTGTGTCCACCTCAACCTTGTCCTCACACTTACCGGCAGATGTGCACCAGAATACTCGAACCCGTATAGTGTTTACGGAGGCAGACACACCCAAGTGTTGCTGGGGAATCATAAGGGCAGCAAAGAATATTAACACGCTAACCTATCATGTATGTCGAAAGATGCCACTAAGGACGGTCGGCGTGAGACTGGCTACCTTCATCAGTAATAGAAAAACTAGCTGCAAAATCCGACCAACTATGAGCTATGCACAAGTCTACAAAGCACGTGTAATGAGCTGGTTGAAGTCCTGTTATAATGGGAGGTGACAGGCCACAGAAGAAGCTGAAGGCAGGCAGGCAAGCTGGGGGACAGGTAGGTGGGTATCCAAATAGGGCGGCAAGGCGGGAGGACGGATGGACATGCAGACAGACAGACAGACAGACAGACAGACAGACAGACAGACAGACAGACACAGGCACGCATGCAGGCGGGCAGGCAAACAGACAGACAGACAGAGGCATGCAGGCAGGCAGGCAGACAGACACGTGCAGGCAGGCAGACACAGACAGACAGACACGGGCAGGCAGGCAGGCAGGCAGGCAGACAGACAGACAGACAGACAGACAGACAGACAGACAGACAGACAGGCAGGCAGGCAGGCAGGCAGGCAGGCAGGCAGGCAGGCAGACAGACATTGACGTAGGTAATTTGTATATGTAATTTTTACAAGAAATTATAACAAACCCGGAAGCAGGTACCCGCTATAGTTCAGTGAATTGCTGTAGGTCTGGATGCACGGGGGAACATGTGGGGCCAGCTTTTCTGTCCCTTAGCGGACTGCCAGCGCAGAGTTCGACCGCGCTCATGACGTGATCAATGTAACCTCCTAGTGATTATACCAACACGACCCTATTCTTATGTTTGGGTATAAAAAAAGGGGAGAGGCGCGACTGCTGTTGAGACGGGGATAACTTGATTAATGTAACAGTTATGTTCGCACAGTAAGTCTCTGTAAAGCCCCTCAGTTGGAATAATCTCAGGTAAAAGTACTGACATACATACAGTTAACGAAAGAGTTATAAGAGTCTTGACTTTATTTCTGCGAAGTCTGATTTCTAAGCCAGAACCAACCATTCCTCTAACCTAAAGATTTATGACCAAGGTTGTATCATTTCCCGGGTAACAAACACGTCTGAAATAGCTCACCCTGTTATTACAACAGGGAGAATGACTCCCAGTGAGTGAGTTTGGAAGAGCACATAATTAAATCCAGAGTCCTTTTTGTGTCAAAGAATAACAAATAAACATATTTTACGCGAGGAATTTTTTTAAAGAGGGGAAACAAAGTGTGGGTGGGGGAGGAGGGAGAGAGAGAGAGAGAGAGAGAGAGAGAGAGAGAGAGAGAGAGAGAGAGAGAGAGAGAGAGAGAGAGAGAGAGAGAGAGAGAGAGAGAGAGAATTTTTTTTAAAGGTTACTAAAAAACAAATAACCATGATAAAAATACTCCTGTTTTAACCATTGTAGCGTGGTACAGATATGGATAAATACTCATATTTTCTTGAGCACGCGCCACTTGATGTATGAGCGATATGATCAGCTTTATCTCCCATCAAGTGTCCGAGAACCCAGTCACTGTATGAGGCTGGATAGAGCCTGAACCACATGGTTACAATAATGCTACCTCAGGGACATTTGAACACAGGACTTCCAGGCGACAGACCAGTCCGCTAGCCAGTACGATACGGCGATATGTGGGTACACATAGTAAAGGAGGCAACAAGTCAATAAACACGCATATACATGATAAGGAATCGCGGTTAAAGTAGATAGCGTGCCTGCCTGCCAAGACAGTCGTCAGGTTTCAATCTTCAGGACATATATGCAGTTTCCTATAGTAATATTTGGATATGAGTCGTGGGCCATTTCAGCAGAATCACTACAGAAGAAGAAGAAAATTGAGGCGTGTGGGCTTACATTTTACAGAAAAATGCTCACATTACCGTGGGTGAAGGAAGAGAAACTACTGATATTTCGCGAGACCTGAACCAGTCTCCGTGGCGAAGAGGTTACGGACGCGGTTCGTGATCCAGCATACCCGCGTTCGAAACACAACTGCGCCCGATTTGGCACCAGACCGCTTTGCGCTGGTTGTTTACAAAATTGTATGGGTGCCGGTCGTTAAGAAAGCAATAGCAACCTACTGCACGTAAACTTGCCAAGACATCAACAAAACAAATGCTGATGTTGACTGCAAACGTCCTGTAAAGGATATGCAACTAACTTAACTGAACATAATGCTATTATGACATACTGGGTAGGCTAAGAATGAATTACCAGAAAACGAGAAGTAGATTGTGAGCTTTACTTGAACACGATTACAAGTAACAAATTGGACGTTGCGGCTAAAGCCTTCGTCAGCACAGAATAAACAAACACAAACCCACACAACTACATGAAAAACACTACATGAAAATATAAATATAAAAATTAAAGGTAGGTTAGAGTGTTAAATTTCTGTGCCTCCCTTACTGGCCCCGGTAACACAAGGACGCTAATCGCATTGACTCCCCAGAAAACTTCCTTGGAACCAGGTTAGTTTTAGGAGCAACGGTAGTGAAAAACGATAAATCACACAAGATTTATGGAATGTCTCTAGTCCATGGGAAAACTATTCTTTGAAGGTACGGTGGTAGACAACCCTTTTTTCATTATGACGGTTTTATCATTATCCGGGGAAACTAACCATAAATATAATCGCTTACCTTCTTACTATAAATAGCGCATTGCTACGACTCCATAGTTTTACAGACGATCATAACTGCAATATGCTTAATGGATTCCCTCTTGATCACAAGAACCGCTAACATAAAAACGTATTATACAAGTGAAGATAAAGTGAGAGGTAAATATAGACGCAAGAACGGTAGAGAGCATAAATCCTTGTAAATATAAAAGCTACAGATAAACAAGTGATAATTATTGGCAATTCACCATCCACCACCCAGTGGCCTGTCCTGGTAAGTACTTCGCTCTTATAACAGTCTTTCCAAATATTCTGCATAAGCCAGATGTCCTGGCTCTGTTTCTGCCATGTGTAAATTATCTAGCACATCTGGAATCTATCTAAACTGTGGTCTTCTTCTTTCCCACCTCTACGGGTCATCTCCTTCGATTATTAGCTTTTGTGACTATTTATATGTCCAAATTTCTTACTTTCCCCTTTTTTGTCTAAATAACCAATCCTCTTCAACTGGCACTTATAATGTATGGCTAGCGTAGACAACTTACGGCACTAGAGCCAAGCGTGGCACGTGGGACGATTTTCAATGGCAATCAATCAATCAATCAATCAATCAATCAATCATGTGCCATGCCGGAAAGCGTGGGCGGTCATGACTCTCCATTTCACTCGATCACCAGAGTCCGTGGATCTGCCTCAGTGTTCCTGTCTCGTCCATGCCATGTGGCCAAGCCATCCAGGTATTTCCCTCTCGGTCTTTAGGCGAATCATAATGTACTAAGCACTTTTAAAGAGGTAGTTTGCCGGTGCTTTCCTCTATGGCAGTAACCATACTGGTCGGGTGACCGTTTTGAACTCAAGCTTAGTTCATACGCAGTACCTCTAGTAGTGCTAGGCTGAATTTTGCGTGTGAATTAGCTTTTCTTATTAACAGTATCCCTCGCCATCAGGCGAACCCACTCCGACTTCAGAGGTACTTGTAATTTTCATCTCCAGTCAAGGACAATAGGTCGACATTTTAGTCCAAATGTCAAAATTACCTCGGCATCAGCACGCCAGATGTTTAAGAACACGTGTTCTTATCCATTCGGCCAAGTTGACCTACTGAGTGAATTTAAATATATGATCTCATTTTAAACAAAATTAATTTTCATGTGAAACTGATGCATATAATTCTTTTTCAAAACTAAAGTTGTTAGACCCCGGAAGTAAGAATGTGCATCTGCATTAAACTGGATGAGTGTTGAGCAACAATGATCATATCTTTCAACTCTTTTCCGATCACACTCACAGACAATTCGATAGTTTGCTTGGCTGTCGCATATTCATGTCCATGTTGCGGCAATGCGACCGTATCACTAATTTTGGGGTAACTCAGAGTCGTTAAAATGTTTTGTTCCTCAAACTACTGGACTTTTAGCCTGAACCAACTGTACCAATGGCGATTTTATAATAAAATTTCAAGATAAAAGAACTTTTTTTATTTCAAAACATAATATTTGTCCTTTATTTCTAACTACAATAAAGCATTTAATCATCTACAAAGAACAGAAGAGTTATTAATATATATGTCTGAAACACGTTAATCAATATCAAATTAATTTGTTTAGTGGTTGTTCCTATAAAAATATAGTGAACTTAGGATGACACGCTGTGTGACTTCGCAAGGGCTTAGGCTATGTGGCTTTGCAATGGCTTATGTAGGCACGCTAGGTGAGTGTTGCAACATTACTTCAGCACGACACTACAAAAAGGCTGTCGACCTCTGATCTACGGAAACAAACGGAAGAGAATGAGTAAGAAGTGGGTGGGTGGCACGCGGTGAAAAAGGACGAAGAAACTCAATGTTTCTGGCACATCTGCATTTCTAACTTACCGCTATAGACAGTTTTGACTTTAGTGTCGTGTGACTTTGGTTACAGTTTTGACTTTAGTGTCGTGTGACTTTTGGTTTATAAAATGGGAACGTAGAACCACATGTCCAATACCCAATACAACCAGGATGGCAGGAGCGGCATTACAGCCACAGCGTGACGATCTCTAGTTTGTGCGTCGTGAAAGCTTTTACAGTGTTGCTTTCAGAAATGTTAAATATGTGACACGGTGAGCAAATGCTGCGAACTGCTAAGTTGTTGGTTGGTTTTGATTAATTCTCTGGAAAACTTTACTTTTAACTCGTGAAGTCCGATGCACTGGCATTCAGGTCATAGAAGCCCTAAAAACGGCTTGCTGTTGCTGTGGAGGCTTTTTCCGATCCGGAACCAAGTCCCAAGGAGGTCAGTGTTGCAGAGTTCCCCTTCTCCTTTCCGAGCTCAGAAACCTGCGGGATGTGCAGGACAGATACTCCACATCTGCGGAAAGGCATACTAAGACACGGACTGGCTGGGACTTGGCCTAGGCAGGTAATGTTATTTTTTAAAAAAGTCTGTCCAGAAATGAATGCCTTCATTCACGATCAATTATTTTGAAAACTGTTGCATCGTTATGAAATTGTTCCTGCCATCTTATATTTACCCCCACCCAAGGAATATGTCTTTGATAGGTCCAAAAGCAACTTAAATCATGAAAAGCGGCGACATTTCTTTGATGTTTTGGTGAAAAACTAGTGATTTCTCGCTAACAAACTTGTTTTACAGTAATTTTCCGCCAGTTCGGATGACGACACAAGGCTCTGCCCGAGGCACTTGTCATAAGGCCAATCCTATGTCTCATGAGAAAATTAACTATTCAGCGCTAATGATTCCGTGTGAAGAGGTAATACATTTAATAACATGGACTTCATCTCTGTCCCGTAAATTATATACCGCATATAAACAAACTTTTGAAATCTGCTGTACAATCTCCAGAACAACCACTTTTTTGTTGGGTGGACATAATGATAAGGTTACATGCTAAATCTCATCATTTTCCCTCAGTTGGTTACTGAGATATGGAATTTTATATTGGGGCAGACAAAAGTAAACAGACTATACCTCCCCCTGTTTAGGATATTTCATTGATAATAAGACTCCAACCCAATGCCTAGAGGGGCGAAAATCCCCCAGTAAAATAATATTGTTGACTAACTGCCACATTCTAAATCTTGTCGAGTTTTCTACGTGACCCTTATTTATGTAACCTTTAGGATGAGGAACCCTATGGCGAACCTGGTGTTTCTATAGTATCGCGTGGATGCTTGGCAGGCCTGCCTTGTCAATAACTACCTTATTTGGAATACATTTTTGTTGGTTACTAAGTTGGTTGCCGGCTCCGTGGCGAAGGCTTTACAGGAGCAGTTCGTAATCCCGCATACCGAGTTCGAAACACAGCTGCGCGTGATTTGCCAGCAGACCGCCTTGCGTTGGCTTTTAACGAAATGGTATGGGCGCCGATCGTTCAGAAAGCAATGACAAACTTACTGTACGTACACTTGCCAAGAGATCACAACTTGCCAAGAGATCACAACTTGCCAAGAGATCACAAACAGCATAAAAATGCTGAGGTTGATTGCGACGTCCAGTAAAAGGATATACAACTAACTTTAAACTAAGTTGGCTAATGTTTTCTTCACATGTTTCATACACCTCATTATCAACTGACTCCAACCCAATAAGCGAGATAAGAATCGATAAGTAAAATATTTATATGTGTCACTCGCTGCCATACACCGGAGCTTCTTGAGTACCGTGTGTGATCCTTATTTATGTAAGCTGCGGGATTAGACCACCATACATAGCACTGCATGTTATCGAGAGGTCGGATCTCTGGTATGCTCGTAAAAGGGAAAATAAAAAGCAATGCGCTGGTATGGTATTAGGAAATGATTAATTTGATACACCATTGCCCTGCTGGTAGGCCCACATTGCGAAAGCTGGGTGGATATGATAGTTTATCTCAACTTCTTACATCAAGTACAAGATGGCGTGCGCTATCAAGTTATTAGTTCATACTATAGGGTGTTCTGATACCCTTGGGTGTAGTTTACAGTAGCACTGTTAACTAGTGTGTTTGGCTTAAGTAGTACAGTGCTAGTATATTTAGCTTAAATAGACCCCTCTGACGGTGGGGTGGTGGGTTCATTACACACACTGGTCAGCTGAACTTAAAAGACGATTTGGAAGCAGGCCGCCTTGCGTTCATTTCCATGGTATGAGCGTCGATTGTTAAGAAAGCAATGGCAAATTTGAAAGTAAAAGCTACCTAGTAAATCACTGTCAAAAAGACTGTCATATACTGCCTATTAGTACCTTGCAGTGTATAGCAGGGTGGTCTTGAACCTGAGGAATTAAGGCCGCCTGGCTAGTGCCGTCACCGCGGACTGTGCATGTTAAGATTTTCTTTTTGCCCCCGACAGAAAAAACCCACACGTTACCAAGGATTCGAACCCGGGTCTCCCAAAAGAGAACCCGGCGTTCTTAGCCACTCGGCCAGCCGCTCCCGTCAAAGAAAATCACTAACCGTAAAAAAATGTTGGGATTAATTGTGTCATCCTGTAAAGGATATTCAACTAACTTTTTAAAAAAATAACCTAACCTACTATAGCTTGGAACCAACGATGATGTGGTTCTTGAGACGAATGTTGCAAGAGTAACTAACAATGATTGCCCGGAAGAGGCTAATGAAAGTAGAACAGTACATAGAACTATAAAAAGAGACCCGAAGCATTCTTAGGTTATGTGGTGAGAAGAGGCATTGGAACACATCGTGACAACTGAAAAGATCAATGGGCAAAGAGACAGAGGCAGACCAAGAGAAATTATGCTAGATAGACTGAGCATATATGAATATCATGGGTACAGTTGCTCCAGAGTACAAAGGACCGAGATCTGTGGAAAGACATAAAAACGCCTACGTCGGCTGACAAGAAACATGATGATGATGAAACTACCATATCTGTCTATCTAACATTTCCTAACCTATTCTCACCTGCCTCACTGTTGTCTATCTACAGCTTGCTATTTTAGCATTTACACGATCTCTACTCCGTTCCCCTGACAACGTATTTATTGAAGCAATAATCCTATCTATTTTCAGCAAAACGATCAGTTTTATGTCTACGAAAGATCAAACTTCAAACTCTGTTTTTGGCACAGTCGCATCTGATGTGAAAAACACGCCACAATCTGCGTTATAGTGCGCAACTCACAAGAGGCACCACACGATCTTTAATGTCAACACGGATGTTTTCCTAAATTAAATACTAGAGAATTGCAAAGACATTCCATTCACCCACGTATCAAATCTAATGTGTTTAGCAGTAATCTGTACGAGTGGTACTAGTTCTGTCACAGTATGTGAGAGTCTGCTCTGTTTGTGCCTCTGCGTGCCCTGCAGATGGCCAGCCCATGGATCAGGCCGACGTTAAATGCCCTTAAAGAGATATCGAGAGAGGAGGACCTTGACGTTAGTGAAGTCACATCGTTGTCCAGGATGAGACTCGGGAGTAAGAATTAGCACGGCCAGACACGAGAGGCACATCGGGAGAAACGAGGAAACTCGTCAACCAACACAGAACGAGCCGCAAGACGCTGATGCATAAGCTGACACAATTAAAACATAGTCACAGGCGCTGTTCGAATGCGGTACATCTACGAGGTCAATAAGTAAGTCACAAATGTCTGCAGAAAAATAACTAAATATGATAACAACTTGAAACCAGTTTATTTTTATACATACATTGTCCCTTTATTTCTCAACATAATTTCCACCAACATTGATGCACTTATCCCATCGTTTTATCAGTCCTCCCAAACCGGCTGCATAGAACTGCGTGCTCTGTTTTCTAAACCACTGTTTTCACTTCACATTCAACTTCGGCGTCATTCGCGTCCTTGAGAAAATTTTCTACCCAGCTATGCACCGCTTTACGGGACAAACATTTGTCAGCATAAACAGGAAGCATTTCCTTATGAATGTCCTTTGCAGGCAGTCCTTTTGCCCACAAAAAAATGCACAACAGCATGCTGCTCTTTGGTTGTACACTCCGTAAGTACAGTCGCCATTTTGTTTATGCGCTGCGCATGCGCATGAGACACCTAGCGCCACCTGACGAACGGGAATATAAAGTTCGATGTTGCTGTCACCTAATGACACCTGTAGAAAACACCAACTACATTTACCTGCCATCCCACAGAACTGTGTGACTTACGTATTGACTCGCCCTCGTATTATCCCCATGGTAATTTCAAATTTACAACGAACTCTTGTCTGTTTGCACAGAACCGGCTGGAACCGCCTAATTGCTATCGCCTCACTATATTTGTACAATCGTTTATTGTTCGTGGAATACAGTATAGGACACGCTTTATCTGTCTACAGCTATGACAGCATTTTATTAAGTGAGAAATCGACGACAACGGCGTTTTATAGCCTTTCGACTGCACAAGGATTCATGAAGACTGATTAACTGTGTGTCGGCTACTCGACTATTGTGACTATGTGTTTTGATTATTTCAGCTGAAATATTTATTCGTGATATATAACTCTGTAGTATACACCTGACGAGATGCAGCGAAATAAACCAGGCAATAAATCGTGCAACATATTGTTTGTGGCTTCTGTATTTAAGTTCAGCAGTTTGTTATTGCTTTTTAAACGAGAAGTTAATGTGTTAATGTTGAAGTCCAAGTGAACGGTATATGGAGAGAGAAAAATAAAACCCTAACCTGCACAGTTCGCGACGACTGCACACTTGTCGGGTGGCCTAAATTTCACAGCCTCCTGCGCCCCCCCCCCCCCCTATCTCCGACCTACACCGCAAGATATAGGCAGTTATAACAATTTTTTTTTTAAATATATACTTCATATAGCAGGTCCTCTGTAGAACATCCCTGTCGTCAAGACCCGCCTAAAAGACTCCCATCTTGTGATCTGTTTGTTGCCTGTTCCCGTGTCTCATGCACCCTCATGACCCAGGTGTCAGCAGTGGTCGGGTGTCCATCTTCATGCCGTCGGTCCCTGTCTCCTCTCCCAGGACTATGCCCTCCAGTACTGTCGTTTATAAACCACTGTCTCGTGCCATAAGGCCCAAGCCTGTCATTTTCCGCGACTCGACGCTGCTTATGGGTCAGTGTTCAGATCTTGTAGAACAGTGGTTCTCAACCTTTTTTGGTCCGTTCCCCCCTTCACCATATTTTTAGGACGTCATTCCACCCCCCCCCCCCCTCACCATATTTTTAGGACATCATTCCCCCCTTAACATATTTTTAGAACGTCATTCCCCCCCCCTTTTGTATTTCCTCCCTAAAAATTTCCCCCTGCCCCTATACAGTATACGTAATAATTGAAGCTAAATTTAATAGCACATACTAAAACAAGTCTAGACATCTACATAAAATGTGATTTGCGGATCTACTTACGTTATAAAATGAATTTCAGAAGGGTAATGCGTACAGAAGCGTAAAGTATGAAAGGAAAAACAAGATCAAGTAATCGGTTCTTGTATTAACGCGATCTTGAAATAATCTTCATTCCCCCCCCCCCCTGGAAACCCCAAAATTCCCCCCTGGGGGGGGGGGGGGGGAATTCCCCACCGGTTGAGAACCACTGTTGTAGATTGCCACTACGTCATCTCCTTGGTCCGTGGTAATCTAAGAATGTTTCTGTCACAGTTCAGTTCAACAGTCCCACTTTTCTTCTTTAGACATTCCGAAATGGTCCATGACTTCAGATGGTTATCGAAACTATATTTACATCCATCATCATCATCAAGTGTCATGCCGACAGGCGTCGGGGTTCATGGTTCGCCATCTCACGCGGTCACCAGAGTCCCGAATCAGGTATGTGTTCTTGTCCCGACCACGCCATGCTGCCAATCCATCAAGGTATTTATCCCTTTGTTTTCCTCCTGCTCTCTTCCCATCAAGCTTACCAGTTGTCACTAAATGTTCAAGTCCGTTTCTCATCATAACATGTACACACAAGCTTGACTGTCTACGTCTAATTTCTCCAACCAATCTCCGTTTTTCATATGCTCTTGAAAAACTGTCTCGTTTTATTTTCTGTCCGTCCATGGTATTCTTTGCCTTTTTCTCAAAAACCACATGTCCACCGCCATAAGTTGTTTCTCAGCTTGTTTGTTAATTGTCCATGTTTCACACTCACACAACAATATTGCTTCTATTGACATTATAAGCAACAATAAACGTGATCTTCGTCTTCTTTCTTCTTCTTCTTCGTGTGCCTAGTCTGGAGCAGACACCGACGATCATTGACTCTCCAATAGTCTTTGTTGTCTGACATTTTCGTAAACATGGATGGAGTCGCTTATACCATTATGTGTCGACCAACTATTCAAGCTTTCCACATACATCTGTCCCTGTCTTCCTCTTGCCTCTTTTCTAGTATTTCCCACATGCAGCTAATTTCTCTGCTTCAACTATTTTGCTGATATGCCCCATTAACTGCATGTGCCCTTTCCGTATGTCTTTGGTGAGTCATGGCTTTAGCACCTGCAGCCCTCAATACGTGAGCATTTGTTTTCTTCACTGCCCATAATATCCATGCTATTCTTTTTTAATGAGGGAATTCTCCACAGCCAAATGGTTGCGCCACATGCCTCGCCCTACGAAGGTTGTGGGTTCGATTTCGGACTATATCGTTCGGTTCACGAGTACTAATTTTTCGGACACTCCTGAGGCGTGTCGCTGAAGCTACGGAGTTTATGCTCTGTGCGACGCTTTCGGCGGAGAGAGTCCTGCGGGGGAAAAAAACGAGTCATGCGGGATAAAACCTGGTGCAATGAGATCAATCTTCTTGTCTTTATAATTAAAAAAAAAAACACACACACACACACACACACACACACACACACACACACACACACACACACACACACACACACACACACACACACACACACACACACACACACACACACACACACACACACACACACACACACACACACACACACACACACACACACACACACACACACACACACACACACACACACACATCTCCGCTGTTTCGTTACCTATTGTCCATCATTAGCAACCATACTGAACAGATTACACACAATGTTTCAATAAACTGATCTTGTACTTGTGATGTTTCAGTTTGTGGCCATTTATTTATTTAAAGAATCTTTGGTAGCCGCGATTCTTTACTGCATCGCCGTTTAACATCTTCCGCCAGATGTCACTGCGTAGCCTAGACATTGAAACCGACTGACCTGGAAAACTGAGAAACAAGACAAAACAAAGCTTTCCGTAGAAGTCATCCCATCTTGCACATTTGAATACACTTCTCCAAAATACAGACGACGTGGACTTTTAAGAGTTAAGTCATGAAGGTTGTGCTAGTATATGATTTTTCCCCTCACATTGTAGTCCCCCAGTTGTAGCACAGACCAGTTCACGTCAACCCGTTTTATCTGTTAGCTATCTCCTGCACCGCTCTTTCTTGTTCTCCGCATACTGTTCATCTGTGCCTCTAATTCTCTTCTCTGTGTGTTTGTAGACATCACAGCTATGTCGTTTACCCTGGGCGTTCCAGTGAAATGACTTTCTAGTTATGCGATGGTCAGGTTTTCTCAATGTGTGTTCAATCCAGCACCAGTGTTGTTTTCTCATCTCTCAAATCACTGGATTCTGTTTATTCTCTCCCTAAGCTCCGCATTACTCATTCCGTCAATTCTCTCCCTAAGCTCCGCATTACTCATTCCGTCATACTTGTTTATTCCTATTCCGTGCAGGCATTGATTAATGAATATGTGTATTATTATTATTATTATTATTATTATTATTATTATTATATTATTATTATTATTATTATTATTATTATTATTATTATTATTATTATTATTATTATTATTATTATTATTATTATTAACTGTTTTAGTCCTTCTCTTTATTTCAGACACATACAGCCGTGCTGATGTACCAACACATCTGAATATTATAAGTTTGGTATTAGTTCAAATTTAATCTTTGTTACTTCCGTAAATTTCCTAATACTACGAACGCTCTGCTTGCCTCTTGTATTCTCAATGTAATGTCTGTTCTCCCCCTCCCTCTCCCCCCCCCCCCCCCCCACCTTTGTCTACACTGCTATGTGCACAGCTCGCCGCTTGAAGTGAGATATCAACCAAGGGAAATGGGGTTACTATTTGCTTGATATTATCCCACGATCTGTATCTTTCCCCCATGAGTGTTTCAACCTAATTATTGTGCTATACGGATACGCTATCCATCATACTTCCCATAACCCCTTCAGCGCGACTTGACCATACTCCCGTGCACAAATGCCACACGTACAATCATTGGACAGCTGATACACGCCGTCTGTGAGTACAACTTGCCATGCTTATATCGTGTGACTCATCCTTATTCACCATACGCTTCCCCCCCCCCCCCCGTGTCCCCTCAGGGGTCTTCATATTTTATGGACACGGGCCACTAGAAAGACATACCCAGTTATAAAGATAGAATAAATAATAATATCTGAGGTCAACATGGTAGAATGGATAAGAGCGTTTGTTCTTAAACATCCGGTGTGCTGACGTCGAGATAGCGGGTCAACCCCTACACCTGTCAGTTGGGCTAAAATGTTGACTTCTCATCCGTTGACTTGGGGACGTGAATTACAAGTACCTCTGAAGTCGGGGTTGGTTCACCTGATAGCGAGAGACACTGGTAATAGTGAAAGCTAATCCACACACAAAAATCAGTCCAGTGCACTAGAAGTAGTAGCTCGTGTATGGACTATGCTTGAGTTCAAAGCGAGCAAGCAAAAAAAACAGAGTAATATCTAAAGCCGTGGAATGGTTTATCCACAATAATGGTTTATCCACAATAATGGTTTATCCACAACAATGGTTTATCCACAACAATGGTTTATCCACAACAATGGTTCATCCACAACAATGGTTTATCTACAATAATGGTTTATCTACAATAATGGTTTATCCACAACAATGGTTTATCCACAACAATGGTTTATCCACAACAATGGTTTATCCACAACAATGGTTTATCCACAACAATGGTTTATCCACAACAATGGTTTATCCACAACAATGGTTTATCTACAATAATGGTTTATCCACAACAATGGTTTATCTACAATAATGGTTTATCCACAACAATGGTTTGTCTACAATAATGGTTTATCCACAACAATGGTTTATCTACAATAATGGTTTATCCTCGACAATGGTGTATCTACTATAATGGTTTATCCACAACAATGGTTTATCTACAATAATGGTTTATCCACAACAATGGTTTATCTACAATAATGGGTTATCCACAGCAATGGTTTATCTACAATAATGGTTTATCCACAACAATGGTTTATCTACAATAATGGTATTTAATGAGTTGAAAGAGTGTATTGTATGTATTTTACAAGGCTGGTGAAGGTTTTCTGGTGGTCTATCATCATTTAAAGTACCATCATGGTATACCTACAATTTATTATTTAACAATGTTATTTAAAATGTTGTCAAGGTGTGTATTTAACCAACTCACCCTAAACTCTTTGTAGGCGTGAGTATGATCGGTTGGATTGTGCAGCTAAAGTTTTCTACGGGATTCAGTAGCCAATCTTTGCTTGGGTTATCAGTAACACACGGACATCAACGCATTGCTCGTGAAGAAAAACTGCAGTTGGGATGTAGCTAGCGGCTGGGTGGACCCAGATTCTTACACTGGACTGGGTAAGGGGAAATCCTTGAGGTAAGGTGGCTGACAATGGCAAACTACTGAGCGTAATCTTGCCAAGAAATCAACATACAGCTGAAAGATGCTGCTGTTGACAGCGATGTCCTGTAAAAGGATATGCGAATTTTAAAAAAACAAACAAAGATGAACAAAGCATGGGAGTTTTGGTCTTACGTCTACAGTATGCAGCGGACGTCAGTGGCTTAGGGGATAGAGAAACGCAGTTGGAAACAGACCGCTTTTCGTTGATTTCGATGGTATTAGACATCGGCAGTTCACAAAGCAATGGCAAACTACTGAACGTGACACTGCCTAGAAAATCACACTTAATAAAGGCTAAGGCCGACTACAATGTCCTGTAAAGGACATGCAAATAACTGTAACCTACAATCAATCAATAAATCACTCAGGTGCCGTCTCAACCATGAAGGTTGGCTGCAATGGATCTCCAACACTGTCTGTCTCTCGCCTTGACTGTACATTCTGTCAGGCTGATGTTCGTCCAACTCTTGATGTTATCTTCCCACTTGTATCATTGCTCGCTTGCCCTCAATCTTGCCGTTGTCCAGTATGGTTTTTATAAGAGTATTGTGTCTTTTAACGTGGCCGAAATATTTCACTTGTCTCCAAACCTACGATATGCGATCGCAAACGGGTATTTTTTGGGGGGTGGGGGGGGATTATCTTACTTTGTGAGAGAGAGAGAGAGAGAGAGAGAGAGAGAGAGAGAGAGAGAGGGAGAGAGAGAGGGAGAGAGAGAGAGAGAGAGAGAGAGAGAGAGAGAGAGAGAGAGAGAGAGAGAGAGAGAGAGAGAGAGAGAGAGTTGCAGATCGGGATTGAGAGATAACACCCGGAAGGGAAATGTGAGGGAATGGCGGATCGGGCGAGACAAGCTTGTGTAAAGTCGACATGGTGTGGTTAGACTGAAGGAGGGTGTTTGAATTGGCATGGGATAAACGAGGACTGGGCGAGGGGCAGGCACAGCGGGACAAACAAGTGATGGCCAAGATCGGCACACAGCCAACCACACACACAGACAGAGACAAGGCGTTGCATGCGGGCACACACAATGACCGGCAGAAATAGACAGGAAGATGGGCTAAAGCTAGTACCATGTCCTTTTACATGACCGTGCAATCAACCTCAGCATGTGTGATTTACTAAGTATTTTACATTTAGTAGTTTTAATAAAAGCGAAGCAATCGGCTTCCACGTCGTTTGCGGTTGATTTTGAACCCCCGAACAGGTGTGTCAGAGAACTCTGAAACTGCGTTCACTAAAGTAAAACAGACAGACAGACAGAAACTATTGGAACATGGTAAGCAAGTGTAACTGTGAGAGATAGAGTATGAGAATGAGAGAGAGAACGAGAGAGAGAGAGAGAGAGAGAGAGAGAGAGAGAGAGAGAGAGAGAGAGAGAGAGAGAGGGAGAGAGAGAGAGAGAGAACACGCATAAATTATGTAACGACCATTAAAATTGGGAGCGGGGAAGAGGGGGGTGGGTGGTGGAGACACAGATAGGCATCAAAACAATTTTTTTGTGTGCATATCCTTTACAAGACATCGCTGTCAACACCAGCATTTTACCGCTGTTGTTGATTTCTTGGCAAGATCACGCTCAGTAGTTTGCCATTGCTTTCTGAGCGGCCGGCTCACATATCCAGTAAGTAGTCAACGCGGCGAGAACCGCTACAAATTCTCGCGCTCTGCGTTACCCTACGTGGACAAACGGGATCACGGAGAAAGTCGTTTAACACCTAGGCCAGGGAGACCGGTAATAGCGAGACAGAAATAGTAATATATATCTAGATTCAAAATAAAAAGATAAAGCAAATAAGTACAGGAACATTTTCAAAGCAGTGTGACCTACTGGGCGTATAGTCCAAGCCCCATATTTGTCAAGCCCAGTCGGCACTCTCTGGGCAAAGTAGTCAATATAAGGCCGGCCACCTTTATCTCCTGGAGTGCATTTTAGGCTGGGTTGACCACGGAACCCAGGCCAAACTGCAGATTCCAGTTAGGAAAGTAAAGAATTGCAAAGCCCCAGCGAGCATAAATAATATCATCAGAGATGCCGATGTAAAATCCATGCTGAAGCTAAACACAGATAACCAGAATGCAACACACATGATATAGAACAAACAGGTAACTGTAGAAAGAGACTGGGTGATGTTCAACATTGCTAGCCTTCAAGTCCTGCACTTTCATCGACAGACTATGGCATGTAACAGCAAATGAAGAAAGAAAACGTGTACCTAATGAGGTGCAATGTCTCTGAAGGATACTTTAGCGAGGATGAGGAAAAGTGAGAGAATAGGAAGAAGAAGGAAGAAAAGAAGAAGATGGAGGAGGAGAAGTAATTAAAGCAGGAGGAAGAGCAGCAGCAGAAGAAGTAGACGAAGAAGAAGAAAAAGAAGAAGAAGAAGAAGAAGAAGAAGAAGAAGAAGAAGAAGAAGAAGAAGAAGAAGAAGAAGAAGAAGAAGAAGAAGAAGAAGAAGAAGAAGAAGAAGAAGAACAACAACAACAACAACAACAACAACAAAAACAACAACAACAACAACAACAACATGACAATCATCACCATCACCAAACAGAAGACTGCAATAATGAACTGAGACACGACAAAGAGATCAAATGCCTAATCGCAAATATCCCATATCGATCCAGCCCATGGATGCGTAACGGCAATAAATCAGATAAACGCAAACACAGGGAGAGCAAAATACACTAGCTGGGTCGGAATCAACAGACCTTAACTGGACAAACACACGCAACGGTGACTTAAATATAAAATACAAGAACAGTTGGGAAAAACACTACTGAACCTGGGTCATCGATGCCTTGGAAATGTTCCTGCTCGATCAAGCATTCCTAGTCTTTCTTTAATCCCCTGAGTCCGTTTGTTATTTAGGAGTCTCTGGAAGACTGGGTAAGTCCAATGCACTGGGGTTCAGGTCGCTTCAGCACCGAAAAAAGCTTGCGTTTATCAGCGTGAGGTTTGCGTAGAGACTTGTCTACCGACCAAAATAACAGCTCTATGATTATTGTGTTGCAGAGGTCTCATTTCCCTCTCCAAACCTAGAAATCTGCGTGGTATGCAAGACCGGCAATGGAACTTCGCAACTATGATGAGGCGTACCAGGGTGTAACAACAACCAGGTCATAGTTCAGCATAGTACAATCATGATGGGCAGCTCGGTAGCCTAGTGGCTAGACACTCGCCTGGTGGTCATGGGTTCGATCCTCAGCTCAGGGAATTCGGATTCTTTTTAATTTGACCGGGGCTACCAGGAAGATCCAACTTAAAATGGTACCAAGAATAACTTGGGAAGTAAAGTTATACCAGGAACACGGAGATCCACTAAAAGAGTTACAAATAACCTATAAACATTCACTCATTAACTGATGCTTGCGCGGAACAAAGGGCTAACATGGCAACATCAACAACAACAACAACAACAACAACAAAGTCTTAAAAGTCGAGAGGATCGACTTCCTTGCACCGGGTTTTATCCCATATGGCTCGGTCTCTTTCCGCAGGGCGGCCTGCCGATAGTGTCGCACAAAGCACGAACTCCGCAGTTCCAGCAACGACCCCCAGTAGTCTCCCAGAAAAATGCACTCGTGAACCAAAAGACGTAGCCCGGAATCGAACCCACAAGCTTCGGAGCGAGAGACAGACGGATTGGCCACATCGCCATGGCATGAAAGCGTCACTTACGAAGAGCTTAAAGAGAGAACTAGACACAATCCAGCGAATCAAGAAGTGGTTGAGGTGACCCATGGCCCTGGCAGGCCACACATTGACACAACCTGAGAATAGTATAACTAAAATATCTTGTCACTTGAACGCACGGAGCAAGCTCAACAGAGGGAGACCTGAACACACACGGAACAGCGAACCAGAGACAGAGATGAGTTATATGGGGAGACCACGGAGCGAATGATTTAAAGTAGCAAAAGATAGCACTGCTCAACATGAGCTGGGCGGGAGCTTTTGCTCCAATGCGAGATACAGGCAAGAAGAAACATAGGATGAAGACCGGCTTACCGGCAATATGCCAGAATAACACAGAAACGAGGTCCAATGGTGAGACAGAGAGAGAGAGTATGTGTATGAGAGAGAGTGAGAGAGAGGGGGGAGGGAGAGACGGAGGGAGGGAGAGAGAGAGGGAGAGAGAGAGAGAGAGAGAGAGAGAGAGGGAGAGAGTGAGTGAGTGAGGGAGGAAGAGAGGAAGAGAGTGTGTGAAAGAGAGAGAGAGTGTGTGAGAGAGAGAGAGAGAGAGAGAGAGAGAGAGAGAGAGAGAGAGAGAGAGAGAGAGAGAGAGAGAGAGAGAGAGAGAGAGAGAGAGAGCGCGCAGGAAAGGCATCTTTGCCCTACACTGGTTTCATTCCAAGACAACCTGTGAAGCTGTCACGACCTGAGATAGGACGGCTGCTACCTTGAGATTTATTCAAGCCAGTGTCTACGGGTGTATGAAGAACTATTTCAGTTCTAGAAGCAGGGGTGTAATGACAGCGGGTGTTAAGATCACAATAAACAACAGATCCCTTCCGCTCACCTGTGCTGGGCTCAGGATAGCTTTCAGGAAACAGCCCAAACAACATCTGCCTTTCCGGTACTAGCACCTGCCATTTCCAGTGTCCACCCCGTCCCTTTGTTGGACAGCTGGAAAGTGCCCATTGTCTCTGTCCTTCCGACAGTTGCTGAGACTGTCCATTCTCGTCCCCACCTTTCACCTTTGGTTAGTTAGTTTCATGTCTCTTTACACTAGCATTTATAGGTTGTTTGGGGTTTATTACGCAAATTTTAGTTCAGTAGTTTGCCATTGAGGTTATGACTTTTCTCCGTAATCTCGTATACTCTCGTCAAGTAACGTGATGACGGTTCAAATCAGCAGTGGTTCGAATCGCATCGGTAACTTACGGGGTATGTGAGCCGGCCGCTCAGAAAGCAATGGCAAACTACTGAGCGTAATCTTGCCAAGAGATCAACATACAGCTGAAAGATGCTGGTGTTGACAGCTAAGTCCTGTAAAAAGGATATGCTAAAAAAAAAAAAGTTTGCCATTGATTTCTGAACAGCCGACGCCTCACACCTTCGAAAACAAGGCAGAGCGGTCTGCTTTCAAATGGTCCGTGCTGACTTCGAACCCTCGATTCGGTATGTCGGGGAACTGTGAAACTGCGTCTCACTATCACCTCGGCCACGGCGCACCTCTGGTTACATGTCCAATTCAAAAGTACGAGGTGATTTCAAATAAATCCCCTTAAAAGTGTGCTAGAAATTATAATAACCATACCATTGTCTTGTAACCTGTCAATATTGTTGTTAATTGTGTCAAAGGTGTTGCGCACGTGACATCACGGTGCAGACGAACACGGTGACGCCGTAAGGACAGTTTAAAGATGGTCGCCCCATTTTTGACATGCACTAATGAGAAGCAGCGTTCTTTTATCCGTTTTTGGATTAGTGAAGGGGTGAATCCTATAGGAATTCATCGGCGAATGAAGGTCCAGTGTGGCGATGCGTGCCTGTCAGTCCGGCAAGTGTATGAGTGGAGTAGGAAGTTTCAATACAGCGTGACTTCTGTGACAGACTGGTCAAAAAGGGTTCAGGCACACCGAGTAGCGACGAACATATTTTTTTTTCGGCGCTGGAGGACTTGCATTGAACGCAGTAGTAACTACATCGAAAAATGATACATTTGTTCTTTGTAATTTATAGCACACTTTTAGGATTTTCATTTGAAGTCCCTCGTGTGTGTATGTATGTGCGTGTGTATGTGTGTGTGTGCGCGCGCGTGTGTGTACGTGTACGTGCAATCGGAACAAGAATACAGATCTGGTGATCGTCTGACACGACAAATCATGGCGGCTTACACGTGTCGGCTTGGGGTCCAAATAGAAACACAATTAATGACCCAGAAGTCCGGACTTGAGGGAAACTCACACACAGGTACAAGCGAACGTTTCCATCGAAGTCTTTATCAGCGGAACAACAAAAACAAACCGATTTCTTTTTTTTTTAAAGTTAAAATAAAGGCATTCTTGTCACGACATTTAAGAGCTAGCCCGATCAACAAAACTGGTATCGGAAACTAGATTCGACCTAGTCTCATAAAAATGGGTACCGGTCTGATCCCTGTCTTGGAAGGAATGACGACGAGGAAGGGAACTAGATGCTCCATCTCACTATGCCGTGGTCTACAATTTGCGAATGCCTAACACTTCGCACCCCAACAGTAGCACATGTGATGGGGCGAGCTTCTCCACTTCAATATAATCCTTTAATGCATAAAAACTGCGGATGTCTGCTTTAGTGGGAAAACAAGGGCGCCGGGTGTATTTCCCCAAAGTATTACAATGACAGGTGGGCGTGTCTTTGGGAACGGATCACGCGATGACAAGGCGGAACAAATGACAGGTGGGAGGGGGGCGCTCAACAAAAATACTGTCGATTACAGATTTCAGATAAATGATCATACCCGGTGTTAGCGATTGAAAACAAATTGAAAACTGCGGTGGGTGACTGCCGAAATGTAACGAATAGGATAAAACAATAATAGAAATGAAAACACCCACTCCATACAGAAAGATGCAAAATATGAGAGGCGTTCAAAAAGTAATGCACCACATCGTTTTTCTGAGGAGTTGTTTATTCAAAAAGCATGAAATTTATATACAATATACATGAATATATCATGTAAACATAAGAATTATTCAACATAATCTCCATCAATTTGTACAGCTTTATGCCAGCGAGAAACAAGTGCATGTATGCCCTGCCAGATTTTGTCTTGATCATGTAACCATTTCTACGCTGCGTGAATCACTCCTTTATTATCTTCAAATCTTGTCATACGGAGTGCATCTTTAAGTGGACCAAACAGATTAAAATCAGTGGGTGCCAAATTGGGACTAAATGGGTGGATGGGGTTGTACAGACCAACCTAATATGGCGATTGCCTCCCGTGTTGCCAGCCTTGTGTGAGGGCGCATAATATCGTGAAGGAGAAATGCCCGAACGCTACGAAAACGCTGACTGAGTTTTTTTTTTTTAAATGTCGTAATGTAATCTTGCGAATTGATTGTCTCACCTCTTGCATAATATCAACATGAATTGCGTCTTTAATATCCCACAAGACAGTGATTATGACCTTTCCAGCTGAAGGAGTTGTCTTGAATTTCTTTTTCTTGGTCATTGCGCATTGCACTCCACTGACTGCCAAAAAGCTCTCCCCATCAGCCCATCAGCATTGAAACGCTCAAACAATTCAGAAGAACTTGCTTTCCTTTGCAATCGGTGGTCATTTGTGAGACTTCGAGGAGCCCATCTTACACTAACCTTAGAAAATCCGAGGGTTTTTATAACTGCATTTGCACTACCATTGCTGACTGACAGCTGTAAGGCCAACTGTTGAATAGTGATTCGCCTATTAATAAGAATAACGCCCTCATTTCTGCATTGGTGGCTGTGACAGGACTTCCACTGCGCGGCCGACCAAGCAGCTCCGTATCTTCACTTCCTGATGTTTAGATTCTCTCAATCCAGCGACTGACTGTACTCCTGTCGACTGCAAAACATCCATATACATCACATAGACGCTTGTGAATGGCCACAACAGTTTCCTTCTCTGCAACGAGAAATTATATCACAATTTCTACTTATAACGCAAGTTGCTAACGCGCTCCCATTTCAACGGTTTATGGCAGTCATATTATTTGGCCGGTTGGGTTGCAATTCGGTGGACATAATGAGCACATGACATATTTGAATTGTGCAAAATTTCATGCTTCTACCTTCATTGTTGCCGGCTTCGTGGCTTAGAGGTTATGACTTTTCTCCGCAATCTCGTATACTCTCGTCGGTAACGTGATGACGGTGAGAATCAGCAGTGGTTCGAATCGCATCGGTAACTTACCGGTATGTGAGCCGGCCGCTCAGAAAGCAATGGCAAACTACTGAGCGTAATCTTGCCAAGAGATCAACATACAGCTGAAAGATGCTGGTGTTGACAGCGATGTCCTGTAAAGGATATGGAGAAAAAAAACCTTCATTGTTAGCTATTTAATTTTTTTTTAAACGATTCCATGTTACACTTTTTTCTGATTTGCAGATGGAAAAAAAAAGCATCAAGCCATATCAGTACCACGGCTCCCTGGTGTACACGTGAATCCCCTCAAATCCCCGCGCAGGCAATATTACAGCAACCTTAACGATCATGGTGACCCTCGCGACCTCATTATGTTAGACAGACCACGGCAGAAACCAGCACAGGCAGATGTGCTTTTGCCCTGACTTCCTGGCCAGATACTGGTTGCACGATTGGGTAATTGAGAGAGAGAGAGAGGGAGACAGAGAGGGAGAGAGATGGAGAGAGAGGGAGAGAGAGAGATGGAGAGAGAGAAAGAGAGAGAGAGAGAGAGAGAGAGAACCCTTGGTGTACTTTAGCCCCGACAAATACCCGTTTGTGGATTCTTTAGAGAGACAGAGAGTGACAGAGAGTGAGCGTTTGATGTAATTTTGTCCCGACATAACCCGTTTGTGGGTGTGAGAGAGAGAGAGAGAGAGAGAGAGAGAGAGAGAGAGAGAGAGAGAGAGAGAGAGAGAGACAGAGACAGAGACAGAGACAGAGACAGACAGAGAGAGCGTGACATGGGACAGCGATAACAAGAGAGAAAGAGGAAGGGTGGAATATATATATATATATATATATATATATATATATATATATATATATATATATATATATATATATATATATATAAGGTTGCCAGATGGCCCGGTTTTCTCGGACAGACCCGTTTTTTTCTTAAATAATTCATTGTCTCGAAACAATGATTTCGAGACGCCCGTTCGTCCCTTTCATTTTTCCTGCCATTTTCAGTTGGTGGTATTGTTTAAATTGTTACTGAGGTTAAGAGCCGAATTTGTCAAGCTAAAAGCTTCATTTCACAAAATGACAAATATTGTATGCAATAATTCAGTTTAACTGAATGTAAGAAAGAGGGTACTGACATGTTATGTAGAATCTGTTTTGCTGTGTGGCGGTCAATAATGGAACATGAAAGAACAAATTAAGACTCCCACGGCTGTCTGTAGATATAAGAGTCAAGTTTCATGTTAGTATCAGATCCTGAGGTATGTAGCACATATTGTTTTAACTTTTTCACGTTCTTTTAATTGTTCGCATTTTTGTTATCCTTCCATTCTTCTCATCCCGTTCTTATGCCTTAATGTAGTCACCGTAGCGTCTTCCCCGTGTTAATATGTTGTGTTTTTGTGTATGTATTTTATTGTTGATGAAGGCTAGCTGCCGCAAGGTCCTATGTTTTCCATGATTGTGTTCTGGAAAACTACATTACTATATGTTATTTTATATAAGAACAAATTAGGAAGAGCTTGGAAGCAATGGAGTGTGGTTTCAGAGACGATTGTTGCTAATACTTCAGACTGTCAGATTAACAGCGTTTGCCTGACAGAGGATCATGTAAGTTGAAAAGTAGACAACTGTAAGAAATAGACAAACAACCATATAATGAGAAGAGAGGCGTTGGAAAACATCGTGACCACTGGAAAGCTCAGTAGAAGAAGAGACAGGAGCAGATGAGGTGCCGGCTGGACAGGGACAGTGGCGTGGAGGAATGTCATGAGCACAGTTGATTGATCAGGAACAACAAGGCCAGAGATCTGCGAAGAGTCATGAACGCATGCGCCAGTTGGCAGGACACATGATGATGAATGACAATATTAATTGTGTAATAGCTTTAATTTTAAGAGAAATGTTCCGGTAACTCAGCTACAAGCTTTGGCGCGCGCGCACACACACACACACACACACACACACCACACAGAGAGAGAGAGAGAGAGACACACACACACACACACGCCACACACACACACACACACACACACACACACACATACACACACACACACACATATATATATATTTATATATATATACTTCGATTAACTGTAACCTTCCAGCCCAGGGCTATGATGGATAAACGAACAGACGCATAACAGAAATCTCTTAATACATATGTAGAGTAACGTGATTTCACTGCGGGCTCGGGGTGAAAATGAAAATAAAATCCTTTAAAAGTGAATAATACATACATACTGTATTTAATTTTACAAAACGACCAATATAAACTTCAATATAAGAGTAGTAATGTACAGAAATGTAATGTAATACAATAAACCTACGTTACTCTAAAATAATCTGTCATCATCTCCTTCTGTGTCTTTGAGGCTCGAGCTTTCTGCATGACAATGTTCCGTACCTTACGCAGAAGTAGGATATGTGTTGTATTTCCCTCATATTGCATTTCAAACCAGTCGATGCACTTTGATAACATTGTTTTGCTTCCGAGTGGCTAGTTGTGGGTTTTTTGGTTAAGAACTGATCCTTCATTTTCAACAATTTCTTCTGATTCAATGACAGTCACACCAAAAAAATAATATCATCATCGTTCAAAATTTCAAAGTCTCCATCCATTTTGTCACATCTAACAGTCTGTTACTTCTTCTACCGTGATGTTTTCACTGTTTAGTCCTACAAAGGGTGTAAAAGTAATCCGTGGACAATTTTAAATATGCCTGTTTGTTTGTTGATACTCATGTATTTTATTTATTTGCTTTGTTTCGGGATTTGAGGTTTGAAGATTGAGCACGCCGATCGTATTCCGGTACGAACCTAAGGCCTTGTCAGGTCCAATCAGGAATATGCACTACTGACGAGCTCAAACGAGAGCGAGACTCATGCACTATTTAAAGTCGATGACGGATAACAGAAACTAGCACATTCATGCCTTTTGCTACACTAGCCTTCTATATTCTATCCTTTGTCGCCACAATGAGACTTATCGTTTATGGCGACTTCCCGTACATGCGGCCGATTTCAACAATCGTAATACAGCTCTCGTATTTTATTATTAGCAAGTGACGCTCACAAAACGAAAAACAACGCCAATCATATCAGAAGAACGCATGGGTCCTTTTGTTTTCGCAAAATTAGCAACGATAGGGACGCAGAGGTGTTTCCAAGGCACCAGGGCCGGGTTATATACTGGCCAAGACCTATTGACGCATCGTCGTCGAGCGTCCTGGGCAACAGGTCCCTTCGGGGTCCTGGCTAAAGTAGAATCGCCGATTCCTCCGAAGTCGGAGAGTGTCTGCCTGTACGGCGAGGAACCACCAGTCTGCACACCAATAAGCCAGACATGGGACAACGGATACTCACGCAAACCTCAGGTCCTGTATGACATCACACTGATGTTGAACAACAGGATGCCTTCATCCGACATTCAGGACTTCGCGTTGGAGCCCAAGCCAACGAACACAAGCAAGCAAGCAACGATAAAATCCTGGAAAAACGCACAGCACAAAATGTAAAATGGCGACGTTAACGCAACATAACAACACAGGTGACGACGTTTTAGCGGAACGTAGCGACGTAAAGTGATGAAGTTATGTCCCATTGTGACAACGACGTTATAGCGAAACGACGTAAATCGAAACGACGTATAACGGTGTGTGTGTGTGTGCGCGCGCGTGCGTGTGTGTGTGCGTGTGTGTGTGTGTGTGTAAATGAAGACACGACCATCATTTTTGTGGTGAAGGCATCCATTGTGATATTTTTATCAAGGATTAAAGACAAATACAGTTGAACGATTCTGAAAGACAGATGCAGCACTCTCCCTCGAAATCTATCTTTTACAACAAAATGTCAAGAGTGTGATCAGTCCTTTTAATGGTACACGCTGTGAAAATACAAGCGGCATATACAATTATTCTGCCGCTTGAAAGTAGGTCAGGTCTCAGTGACGTAACCTCACACCACAAAAAAACCTAACACAGTAAACACACACTTTATCTCAACTAGGATGAGGAAAAAAAACTACTAACTGTTTACATCAACTCCAAATATCAACATTAACCTGGGGGAAATCAATATGTTCTTGATTTTTACTTGTCCTTCTTTCCCCAACTCTTTTCCCGCGAACCGCCAACAGTAAAAATCAATGGCGCAGTGTTATCAAGAAATGCAAACTACAGCAAACAGCGTTGTGTACTAACCGATCAAATATGGCCAATGTACAACATCTGGAAGTACAAATGTCATTAACAAGAACGCTATTAACTCATTTTGTTTCAATAGTTATTATATTAATCCCCTCTAAACTCAACAGCATCATCCAAGTCCCGTGCCAACCTGTCTTCTTCTATCTCTGCCATCCTATATCTTTCCTGCTGCTGCTGCTTCTTCGTTCCTATTTCGGGGAGAGTGGGTCATACCTGGTTATGCTTCGCGAAGGTCAGTGTGTCCGACTCAGGTATGCATGCCTAAGGTTTGCTTCCTCTAGAGCAGTGATTCTCAAACTTTTTTTTGGCCCATGCACCCCTTCACCTTATGTTCAGAATGCCATTCCCCCATCCCCTCTTTCGTATTTCCCCCCTATAAATCCCCCCTCCCCCGGGGCCTCTACACATTATACGTAAAAATGGAAGCTAAATTTAATAACACATACTATAACACATACTATAAACGAACTTCAGAAGGGCGAGAATTACAGAATAGTAAAGTATGGAGGGGAAACCAATGTCAAGTAATCGGTTATTGTGTTAAAGTGATCTTGAAATAATCTTAATCCCCCCCCCCCCCCGAAACCATAAAATTCCCCCTGGTGGGGGGGGGGGGGAAAGAAAGTCCCCACCGGTTGAAAACCGCTGCTCTAGAGATTCTATCCAAGGTAACGAGTTCTACCTACCAGTGGGTAGGTTCTTTCCAAATATTTATGCCAGGAACCTGCTTTGCGATTTTCCACCGCCTTGGTATTTTGAACGTGTACAACTTGCACTCAGGGACGTATCTTTTCGTCCTTATCCGAGAAGGTTCATCATTATCATCAAGTGTCATGCCAGTCTCTCCACATATCTCGGTCTTTGGTGCTCTGGATCAACTCTGTTGCTGATATACCTCCATGCCACCGTCTCAATTCATCCAGAATCATTTCTCTTGGTCGGCCTCTCCCTCTCTTCCCCTCGATCTTTCAAGTCGTCGCTATGTTCTCCAATGCCTCCCTTCTCATTACATGACCAAAGAAAGCTGTTTGTCTCTTTCTTATTGTTGTATATATTGTTCTAGTGTCATTAGCTTCTTTCAGGCAATCGTCATTAGTTATTCTGGCAGTCCAAGGAATTCGCAACATTCGTATTAGGAACCACATCTCTGTTGCTTCCAAGTTCTTCCTAACGTGTTCATACGTATGCAATATCACTACCCATGAGATCAGGAGAACATGTGATATTATTAAAATGATTAGATACCAGTTGTTCTTGGAATAAATTCCCAACCCAGCGCTGAGATCCATCCTTCTGGGTCTCAGGAGAGCACATATCCTCTCGCCAACATTCTCCTTTTTGTTATAATGAGTGAGTCAGCAACAAAGACAAGTAGAATCGGTCAAGCTTTACTAGAATGTGATCAAAAGTGACAAAATGGACGCTGCGGCAAAACAAAACCAACATACATATACTGATACAACATGAAGAACTTTACATTAAAACCCATCCAAAAAAACCACATACATACACACACACACGCGCGCGACTGAGCTTCAAATGAAAACCTTGTGTGAGTGTGTGTGTGTGTGTGTGTGTGTGTGTGTGTGTGTGTGTGTGTGTGCGTGCGTGCGTGCGTGCGTGCGTGCGTGCGTATGAATATATTCTGGAAAAAAAACAGAACAAATGTATCATTTTTCGATGACAACACTGCGTTCAATGCAAGTCCTCCAGCGCCGATAAAAGTGATTGGATTCCTGTAGAAAAAAATTCTCTTGGTGGTGTGTATAACTACTCGTGCACCACCTGCTATACCTCTTCATCAGACCAACAAGGTTTCAAACTTCCTATTCCACGCGTACACTTGCTGAACTGGCAGGCATGCATAACCATATTGGACCTTCATTCGCCGATAAATGTCTATAGGTTTCATCCCTTCACTGATTAAAAAAAAAAAGGATAACAAACAGTACGCTGCTTCTCTTTGGTGCAGGTCAAAAGTGAATCGGCTATCTTTAAACTGTCCTTATAACGCCACTGTATTTGTCTACACCACGATGTCACGTGCTTAACCGTCTTGGCATCTTTAACAACAATATTGCCAGGTTACAAGACAATGACATGGTTATTGTAATTTGCTTCACACTTTTGAGGTTTTGATTTGAAGC